>JAJTUV010000817.1:445000-534044 GCA_021653895.1 Mastomys natalensis
CTGTGTTATTTTTATTTTTTCTTTTTTTTTTATTGTTTTTCACTTTTTTTTTTATATTATTTCAGTGAAAAAATATGAAGAAAAAATATAACATACCTATTTCTGTGCTGATATATATTTATGTTTATGCTATATATTCTTTAGTATTAGAATTATTTATTTTTACAATTGGTTTGATAAACCAACTTAAAAATATTTTTGGTTTAATTTTTACTGTTACTTTTTATTTTATATTTTATACAGTATTATCTTCATGTTACTTTTCTTGATATTATTTTATGGATATTTGAATGCAATTAAATTTATAAATTTGTAATAGTTGAGGAACACATGAATGGATTTGTTATTATTTAATCACTGTTTTAGCAGTGGATGTTTAGATTGTTTCTGGTATTTGTTACTGTTTAATTGTTCTTTTTTCCTTTGGAAGTTGGCTGTTAGCCTGACTTTTGAGGATGTTTGGGGTTTTTCCCTCTTCCTAACCTTGATATGGGCAAGAGGTCTGGTGTGTATTGTTAGTACACAAAACCACTCTCAGCTTTTGTGTCAGGCTGCAAATGTTTGCTCCAGCCCAGCATGTTTTTGCTTTAGTGCAGAGAAGAGAATCCAAGTCTGGGTTACAAGAGGAAGCTGGGTTTCCAGGCTGTGCTCTGTCATTTGGCTCTGTGAGACAAGGAGAATGTGACCTCAGCTCCTTGAGCTCTGCTTTCTCTCATTCTTTGGCTGTCTCCAGCTCTGCTTCTTCACACACCTCTCCCTCCTAACAGGCTCTCTTCTGAGGGCCTATCATGTCATTCTGCCTTGCCAGGCTGACTCTTCCTGAACATGGTCAGTGGCTCAGCTCAGTGTGGTCCTCTCTCTCTACACCTCCCTGCCTAGACCTATATCATTGCTACTTTCTTTTCTTACAATGCTGTTCTTCCCAACTCTGAAATGACATTTGTGTTGTCAAATGTTTGTGTTGATGATATCCCCCTCCTGCTGCTATTTTGCTTCTGACCTATCATAATATGAAACTATGGCTCACACACCTCCTATTCTAAAGTTCTTCTCATATGAAAGGGCTGCTGTAGATGTGTAGGTGAAGTCCAAGAAAAGGTCTTTACCATGCTGTTTTATGCTGTTTGCTCTTCTGAATTCTCTTTGGCCCATATGTGTGCCATCCATCTATAGCACATAGTAAGTGCTCCATGTTGCTGGAATAAGCAAATAAGAGTGCACTGCCAAGGGCATGCTTGCTTTCCACTGATAAGTCTGGAGTTGGCAGAATAAGCACAAATTCATCTTCCTTGATTGAAAAACAGGAAAGTGACTTGCAGACATTTCCTTTCTTTTCCTGGCAGCACAGGATGCACATGTTGAGTGCAGGGTTCCAGGTTTTGCCTTATCAGTGATACCTATTGCTAGCATCTCTTGAACTGTTAATAAGAGCTTTTCCTTTGGGATATCTGACAGAAGAATCCAGCTCCATTCTGAATGATCTCTCTGTTGGCCATGTAATGAGTATAACCTGAATTTCTCTGAAATCCTCTGAGGATGTTCCTCATTCACAGTCCTTACACACCAATTCTCTCTGCCCTTGTATTTTACTTTAAACAAAGACATTTTCTGGCACACTTCCCTGTGTGGAAGAGGATGTAGCAACAAGAAGATCCTCTGTGGTTGTCTTTGCAGGTAAATTTTATCCACATTTGAACAGAAAGAAAATCAAACAGCCCTGAGAAACTTACCAAGCTGCCAAAGAACAAATGAATAAATGTTATAAAGAATAAAAAAAAAGTGAGGTTCAAACATGAGTCTGTTCAGATTCCTTGTTATTTCACAACACTGGTTTCTCAGGCTAGATTCTTTGACAAATACTGTTTTACATATTATTCTTGTTTCTGTTGCTATGACAAACACCCTGACATAAGGCAATTTAGATGAGAAAGGGGATTTATTTTGGCTTACACTTCAGGTTCTGAGTTCCAGGTTCCAGTCCATCATTGAAAGGAGGTCAAATTGAGAATATAAGCAACTTGTTACATTGCATCCAATATCAAGAGCAGAATGGAACAAATAGACCCCTCCCTGCCCACTTGCTTCCTACATATACTTGGCTAACTTTCTTTAGGTCAGGGCGCCTGCTAGGAAATACTACTTTCTACATCAATTAACTGTCAAGACAGTCTCCCACAGACATGCCCACAGACCATCCTGACTTAGACAATTCTCCAACTTGGGTTTTCTTCTCAAGTGATTCTGGCTTGGGTCAAATTGATGGTTAAAACTTACCAGCATAAATATATTAGCACATATCTACACTGACCTTTACAAAACCCTATGATGCAGAATATTAATCCTAAAAGTATTAGTCCTAAGATGAAGAAACAGGGACACAAGAGGGTGTAGCTATCATGAGGTCAAAGGACTGCCATAGGACTTAATTTTGTTCATGCTTCTTACTCCACAGGTTGGTGTTTCTTCACTCATCCAAAGTCCCAGTTGTGTACATGTTATTATGATGTACTGATGCCCCACTATAGATAATTTGAGACAGCTTTCACTTGTTACCTAAGCCCTAGAAAGAGGATTCTGTGAACACTGCCTCACACTTCTGAAATCTCTGTCAGGGAGCCTTTGGCTCTGGTATGACGTATATTTCTGGTTCTTTCCAGTAGCTTTTGAAGCTATTGTTGTCAAGAATCCACACCTAATATACAGGTAGAATGTTTTATTGCTAGATTTTCAAAGGATGCTGATATTTAGGTAGGCTGCAGGGGGAAGGAAGCCCTGCAAACTGGTCAAGAAAAATGTTAATTAGTGCAGTCAGTATGGAAAACAGATTGAAGGTTCCTAAAAATAAACCTGAAAATATAACTATTGGTGATATAGTTGTCTCACCCCTACATACAAACTCAAGGGAATCAAAGTCAGCACACAAGACAGATATCTATATTCTACATATATCCTGGTATTATTCACAATAGCCAAGTTATGGAATTAATTCATGTGTACATTAATTGATGAATAAGGAAAACACAGCAGATTTGTACAATGGAGTATTATTTATCTGCAAAAAGAACAGAATAACATTGTTTGCAGGAAATGGATATAACTGAAGACTATCACGTTAAGTGAAGTAAGCTATAATCAGAAAAATACTGTATGTTTTTCTCTTTTAGTGAGACCTAGATAAAAGTAAAATGTGATAGAAAAAAGGGATCTGTTAGAGAAGAGAAAGGATATCAGACGGAGGGGTCATAAGAGAAGGTAATGGAGAGGTGAATATTATTAACATATATTTCAGGTGCATATGAAATGTCACAATGACACTATTTTATCCAGCTAATCAATGTAAATAAAAATGAAAAACAACCAAGTGTGGTAGCATATATTCATAAATGAAAGGTAAAAGGAAGAGGATCATGAAGTTAAGCCTTGGGTACACACTGAATTTGGGATTAGCCCGGTCTACCTAAGACCCTGCCTCAAAACAACAATAATTAAAAATATTTGAATTGAGGAGGGGATAGAGACTCCACCAGAAAACAATAGTCAACTAACCTGGACCCTTGGGGGCATTTCAGAGACTGAACCATTAACCAAAGAGAATACAATTGCTGGACATAGGCCCCCCCTCACATATGTAGTCAATATGAAGCTTGTTCTTCGTGTACATCCCCCAACAACTGGAGTCAGGGCTGTCCCTGACTCTGTTACCTGCCTGTGGATCCTGTTCCCATAACTGGGCTGCCTTGTCTGGCCTCAGTGGGAGAGGATGTGCTTAGTCCTGCAGTGACTTAATGTGCCAGGGTATGTTGGTAACCAGAGGGACCTATCCATTCTCAGAGAAAGGAAGAGTGTTTGGGAGGATACGGGCTGAGATCTGGATGCAAAATGAATGAATGAATGAATGAATGAATGAATAAATAAATGTGAAATATATTCTATCTCATCCATTTACTCAAAAATATTTAATAGCTTTTATGAAGAAAATGTGAATAAATGATGAACTAAAGTAATATTATATTTCTCTCAAAATAAAGATGATCCACAATCAAGATAGTATACACTTGAATAGTGTGCATTTGAAATGTGGAATATAAATATAAATATAAATAAATTATAAATATAAATATAAATATAAATATAAATATAAATATAAATATAATATAAATATAAATATTCTTTAGTAAAACTGCTGAAGAAATGAACAAGCAAGTACAAAATCAATGATATATGCCTTGAAGCTCTTTCATGCAGGCATCCACTTCATCCTTACTTCATTTTCTAGTTATTTTTGAAAACTTACCTTACTCTGGTGAAGTTGTCGGCATATTCTGCATATCAGAAAGAGACTCTTTGTGATTAAATTATAGTCAAATGTAGCCAGTCATACGTTGATCTAACTGCTCATATATCCACACATATCTATTGTACACTAATTTTCATTGTAAATCATTTAACCTTCATTGTGGGAAAACTCTCTATTCTTTGAGAGAAGTTGTAAGAGAAATGCTTGAAGAATTGTGGGAGAGAGTCAGGCTTTTGCAGAAAGATCAGAGGGAGCCTGAAAGTCTCTGCAGGATGGTCTTCTCCAGTCATCGCTCGCTGGTGGACAGGCATATGAGCCAAGTGGAGGCTTTGCCACCTTAACAACACTGTGGGATTGCAGCCCACAGTCTGCTGTGGCTGTTAGTCCTTAGGAGAGAAAAGAAACCAAGCACATAGATATCAGGGATTTAGTCTAAGCAATAGGCCTCTCGTGGCTGTCACCTGGCTGATGTAATTCTGGCATGCAGTTTTCTTCTGTTCCAGTCCTATCCTTGGGTCAAGGGAACTAAACTGATAAGGTCCCAGAGGTCTCATGTCCTCAGACATCAAGGAATGGCTTGATTAGGTGAATTCCGTAGTCAAGCAGGAAAATAAATGTATGTTCATGATGGTTTTACACGCTTCTCTCACGATGAAAGCACTGGATTATTGAGCTAGATAAACCTTAATTGTTAGTCAGATGTTGATCCCCTTTCTTTTCTTTTTTTTTTTTCTTCTCCACATCTTTACTGTGGCCCTGAGTGAACTTATAACCCTGAGAATTCCGGTAAAGTGGAAATCCTCCCCACAGCCACCACCACCAGTCTATGATGACATCATCAATAGTAATGAGTCATGCCTAAGAGCACAGACTCTATGAAGGACCAAGGGCTGTCCCTCCTGTTTCCAAAAGCCTTTTCCATTGTTACCTCTGATAACCTAAGGGAGTTGGAAGCTTTTCCCTAAAGAAGCTTTGAAAACATCTCTGAGATAATGAACCTTATTTCCATCCTCCTCCCACAACTCCTTCCTTAATCCCTACATTATCATCACTCTTGTTTTCCATTATTATCAGATTTCCCTTCTCTGTGTGATGCTACCTGTGTGCAAATTATCTGGGGTCTTTGTGGAAAGTGAGATGTCAGCTCCAGGAATATGTGGAAACTCACAAAAGCATTTAACCAGCTGATGATTAGGTTCAGGATTTCTGAGTAATTCTCTAAAGTTAACTATGGGTGATATATATGTATACACACACACACGATGTGTGCGTGTGTGTGTGTGTGTGTGTGTGAGATGAAAGAAAAAAAATGGTCTATGGTAGACAGGAGACAGCTAACATTTTTCAGTGGTCTCTTTTTTGTATGTCCCACAGCCTAAGACTTACATTTTAAAAGTTAGCTGGAAAATAGACAAATTAGCAAAAAAGCCTATATATAGCTAGCAATATTTATCATTTTTTTCCTTTCACTGAGTAACTTTGGCATGCTCTACTCTAGGGTCAAGTGACCCTCAGAAAGTGTTGAACAAGGCCAAGTACATGGGAAATGCTAGTCCATGGTCCAGATGCTGGGTGGATGCAGTTGTGACAGGCAATTAAGCAGCACTCTTATGTGCATCATATTTAATCAGAAGCCTACAAAATACTCTGAACATTTTTCATCTGCATGAAGATTTGGCACATTGAACATGCCAGCATGCTCTGATAATCTCTAAGAGGGCATAGTGTTTTTCTCAATCTTGTTAGAACAGAATTCCCATTTTCTTAATTTTTATATAGCATATTTGCAAATTGGTGTGCGATGGAATATGCTCCGAGGCGTTTCTCTATAGAAATTAATTTCAGCCCAGATTTGACAACCTGGTTCACTTGAAATTTTTGCTGTATTTTAATAGATTACCTTATTCTAGTCAGCAATGCTATTCCTTTTCTACACTCTATGCATTTGATATACTCCTTTAGTCTTTCTATTCCCATCTCCTATAAGCAACCCACCATCTCTTCCATCAATCACTGTCTTTCCCTCCACAGCTCTTAGAGCACTTAGTGCCTATTCAGGAAAATTTCCACTTTCTGAAACTCTCAAGAAAGGAAGTGTTACAGAAAACATTATTTTCTGTGAGGTGAACATTTTTAAGATGAAAATGTTATTTAGCTTAATTTTCTAGGACAAAATCCCTTAGAAATATACTGAATAATTCAATGAATAATTAAAAAGAGACTCTTAAGTGCAATTTAACCTGATTTTTGTAACATACCACTGGGGGAAAATCATTCCATAGAAAGATGAGAAAAAAAAAAGTTTTTTTCATTTCAGTTCTACCAGTAATGAAGTAGGAACCCTGAGAAGTTTGAGCTTCTATTCTGCTTTCTAAGAAGACAGAATATTTTGTCAGATGTTCTTCAAGGTCCCTCACAGCTCTAACACTGTGTCTAGGATATTCTGAATGCAGAAGGCTAGGAAAAGATCCAGTAAAGGGAGACAAGGTGCTCAATTCTATATTAGATTTATATCTGATTATTTCTTGTTTGAGTACATATGCCAGTTACTGCTTCATAGTGATTACAATAAAGATTTTTTCAATAACATGATAGTTGATGCTAAATTCTATTTGGTTGGCAAAATTCCTGTTTTTTTTCTCACAGCAACAGATTAAGAATCAAAGGTTCCTCTAATCCTGTTACGTGCATTTTCTTCTTCATGAGTGAGTCTGGCAAGCCTTTGATCATGGACTTGGGCAGAGTATTAGTATTTTCATGCCCTCAGGAAAGCCTCAGCTGTCTTAGGCATTCTCCCCCAGAGGTCTCTCAAATCTGATTTGATCACTTTTAATTTACTTCCCGGACAAAGCTATTGACTCGGAGAGTGGGAAGGGTTCCTTTTAACTTCACAGGGAGGTCATGAGCTTCAATTTTGTGGATTTTTATTTACTAATTGATGCCATTGGCATCCAAACTGCATGCCATTCTTCACTACAGTGAGAAGATAATTTCTTACTTGGCCTCTAAATCATCCCATCAACTTTAACTTATTTCTCAGCATGAGTTATTCTAGAAAGTTCCATGTTCTCCTCAGACTTCAGCCCTTTCATCCTTCTCAATGCATAAAGGACTCATGTTTTTTTCTTTCCCACATCTAAGTTCTAAACCACCAAAATATTCTTGCTGTTGAATTAATTCTTTGAATTTACTAAGATGCTTATCTGTAAGATATGGCGACCCAGGCATAGTCCACGTACTTTGAGGCACTCCTTCTTTAGTGGAGAGTTAGAAGGATGGGCAGACCCATGAGTATGTACTTGACAAGTCTGAGAGCATAAGAGAAGCATTTATAACACTTGAAGATGATAAGTAAACTTCCTAGTAAAGAAGAAAATGCTAACCAGAGCCCATTAGAACAAGTGGAGAATCCATATTGCATTTAAATAGAACAATATGTGGAAACCTGTGAAGTAATAACAAGGGGAGCATCATCAGCGATAGTAGGAGACTGGAAGGTAGATATGAAATAATGGTGGAGAGAGAGAGAGACTCTGCAAATCTCTGAACTCCACTGTCTTCTTTCCTGCAGAGCCTACAGTCTCTGGGCTTTAATGCTCCTTCGGAGCCACCCTTCTCTCCATAGATAATTCTCTTTTATTCTAAGAGATATTCATATCACATTTACAACATCTCTCTTTGTCTCTTTCTGTCTCTCTATCTCTCTTTCTCTCTCTCTTTCACACACACACACACACACACACACACACACACACACACACATACACACACACACACATCTGTTACTCTGCTTTATCTTGTACTTTCTTGTTCTCTATACCTCATTTTCAAGGCTCTTAGAAAAGCAGTTTTCCTCACTTTCTATTTTCTCCATCCCAATGTAATATGGCTTTAAAAAAAGAAGAGAGAGTGTGTACACTTGGGTGTACTTTGGTGTATCCTTTACTGAGTACCCCCAATGCATAGGCAGAAACTTATTTGCTATTGTAAGAATATTTGGAGGCAGAGTCTCTGGGAGGCAGTTTAGTTGGCCTTAAGGGCAGAGCCATTGTGAATGGCATTTATGTATTTAAAAAATAGCTTCTGGGAACCCCCTTACCTCTTCGATTTGTAAGACTCAGTGAAAAGATAACCGTTTTGAACCAGGAAATAACCTCACCAGACACCTCATCAGCGCTTTGGTCTTGTGTTTTAAATCTAAGAAATAAATCACTCTGCAGTGTTGTGCTGCAACAGCCTGTATAGGCTGAGATATCATCTATTTTTAACATTCTGATACAAATCCTATGAGTCTGTTTTCTTTGATTTTCACAACTGTGAATTTTTAATAGTGCCATTTTCTTTTCTCTATTATTTATAATTTTTTGCAGCCCATGAAGGTTTTTTTTTTCTCTGAATATGGCTATGTTGGTCTGCAGTTTGGTGTAGATAGGAGGTATTCAGCTCTCTAAACATCAGGTCTTCCTGGGCTCTGTCTACATCATCTGCCTTGATTATCTTATTGATATGCATTAAAGCCAATCAAACCAGGAAAACAAATGTGTTGCTTCTAGTCACTCAAATAAATACTGTTCTTCACACTCAAAGATTTTAAATGGGGAATGATAAAATCTAGTTTATGTTCAAATCCCCTGAACCTGAAATGTGTGGTTTGCTGTCTGGTGGCTTGTATAGCATAGTGCAGACCAACTAGTGGTTGACTTGAAGCAGTCTCTGGCATAGTCTTCCATGGTTCCCCATCACCTCTCCAGCATAATGGTTCAGAACTGGGGATGGCTTCCACTATGCACAATATCTTCTTGTCTCTCGTAAATCATTGCAATTATAGAGCTGATTATGATGTCGGAGATTTTGCATACTTCTGTAGAAGTCACCACTTCACTGACTGTCAGACTCTCTTGTATATTAGAATCATTTATACTTTTAGAGTATAAAAGTAAATAAACAACTCCATAAATCTCATAATGGTGAGAGGACTGAGGCCTAGAACAGGGAGTGTGCTGTAATAAAAGATTTAATTTTAATCTCTCTTTTATTTTTGTATCAAATAACTATCCTTTTTTGGCACTAAATCATTTCAAATCCTTTGACACAATTGGAATACATATTGGTGGAACTTTTAAGGGAGTATGGAATCCTAACTTCTTGGAAATTACATAAGTGGTAAGATTGCCAACTCTTAGGCCTACTTTGGGGAATAACCATTTGAACTGTACAAATTTATTCTATTTAGAGAAAAAAATACTTTAAGCAAAATACTTCCCAAATTGTCTAATGGGTTGATTTCTGGTTACAGTTAAATAACTGGATCAGCAATAGCATCATGTCAATCTTTAAGGGACTGTATGACACTGTTATACTTGTCCTGAATCCCTTACTAATTAGAATAGGGGCAACATATATTGTAAGATCAAAACAAAGTGTCAGCAAAGAGGGCTTGAGAGATGCTGAAGGTCAGGTTAGAGATCCGCACCCCACCTAAGCTTGATAGTAAGATGCCAGTAGTGGGGAGGCCAGACATCTGGGAGGTGTGTTGGAGGTGGATCAAACTGTGCGGTGGGAAGTCAGGATGGACATAGAGTTGGAGCTGCCTGTGACTTAAGAGTTGAAAGCTCTGTTCTGAGGAGACATACCTAGTTAGGAAAAGTTTCCCTGAGAGGAGACAAGGTTATCATTGGGAAGTGTAACTGAGGGAATTAGTATTGAGAAAATCAGTGTGTAGGTGTTTGATGTCTAGGAAAAGAAGCAATAATGTCTGTAATTTCAAAGGTTTCTTGGACTTCTTCAGTGCTGGAATATGAGGTATACACTGACTAAAATAGAGTTTAAGAACCAATTTTGGGATAGACACGAGGCAGGAAAACAAACATTTCGAGGAACCAAAGATGTAGTACAATATTGACAAGATGTGTAAGAATTCCTTTATGTGTATTAGTTACAAAGAATAAATCTAGGACTTCATTGAATTGTAACAGAGTGACTTGGGGATGGCTAACCCTTGAAACATAATCTAAACACAATTTTTTGGGCTCTTTTTGTTTGTTTGTCAATAACTGGACACTCTATTCTTCAAAGCTTGCTTAGTATAGTTTTGAAAATAATTCTATTTTGACTTAATTCTTTTAAAATATGAGAAAGAGGAATATATTCAGTTTCCTATTAAATTGGAATTTAAATTAGAATTTTAGTCTGAAATATGTCAAGCTTATCTTAAATTTGAAAATATCAGAACAATAAAGCCCTAGTACCTACCACAACTTGATAATCCTAAAGTAATTCACAGCTACCCTTGTCATTCTTCTTACTGTACAGTTGTAGTGAATCTCAGGAAACTTAAATTATCCGATTGGCTTTAACATTTCTCCATTATTTTCTCTCTCTTAAGAGGCATTCACATATGTGCATGTGAACACACCCACGGTTTGGTTAAGTAAGCATATACTGAAGGTTCATGAATTGCAGAGAGCTGATGTATCTTTTGAGTGTCACTCAATCTATGGGTTTTCTTTCTTTCTTTAAAATTTGTTTATTGGGACCATCAACATGGCACAGCTTGTAAAAGCACTTGGTGCGAAAACCTGACACTCTGGTTTGGTTGTCCTGATCCCAGGGTAGAAAGAATGGAGAGAATAGGTCCCACTTCACGTGTACCTGTACTCTTCCACAGACATACACATGCAATAATAATGAATAAAAATAATAAAAAGAAAAACTGTTTATTGAAGAGATCGAGTCATTTGTCGTGTGGAAACAAATGAATTTCAAGGGTTGCATTCCCAGAGTGTCATGAGACCTGGTCCCTGTCTCCTCCCTTGCATTTGAATTTGCAAATTCAAAGTTATGAAAATAAAGTTACTTTATAGGCAGTATGTATTTTCATTGGGAAGTAATAGCACCTCGTCTTCCTCTTGGTACTAATAGAGTCTGGGTTTGCAAAAGCTGTCTAGATAGAAACCACACCAAGTTCTTCCTCTGTTTCTTCTTTTTTAATTACTTTTTTTTTTTTTTACAGTCCAGTTATTGTCCCCGTCCTGGTCTGGTTCCCACAGTTCCTCATCCCATTCCTCCTCCCCTCTGTTTGAAGTGGATGTTCCCCTCCCTGCCAGGCCTCTCCACTCTCCCTGGGGCCTCAAGTCTTTGGATGGTTAGGTGTGTCTTCTCCCACTGAGACCAGATCAGGCAGTCCTCTGCTGTATATGTGTCAGAGGCCTCAGACCAGCTCCTGTATGTTGTTGCCTGGTTGGTGGTTCGCTTTTTGATTTCAATTAATATTAGAACTTAGAAATCATTTCACAGGCAGCTTATAGAATATCCCTTGTTCTTTAACCACCTGTACACAGACAGTTATGTGGGTGTGCCAGTTATTCAGTTGATCTCCTTATTAGTACACATTTAAGTTTCAGTTATAGTCTATTTAATTTCAAATCACACACACACATACACACACACAAACATACACATACATTTATATCTTGTGCATACAGGTACATTTTTTAATATTTTGTCAGTGTGTACCTGAGTTTTTCTGTAAGTAATATTACTAGTTCAAAATATAAATATTACTTTGTTGTATATTGCCAAATTCTTATACCGAGGCTTGTTACTATTTTCTTCTCCCATTTCCCACAAATGAAAAGACTGCATATCAAACATTTGACTGTTTGACAGTATGATAGGTGAATGATAAAAATCTCAGTTTAGTATTGAACTTTTCTTTTATGAAAGAAGATAAGTGTATTTTATGTGTTTCAAGACCACTTTGCATAAGTCTATTCATAGTTCTACCTCCAGGAATAATTTGAAATCTTCTGAGCTCATGATTGTGACAGTTAATCTTTTATACACCAACAGGATTTTTTTTTTCCAAGAAACACTCATACAGCTGATCATCCCTTATTTCTAGATGTTCTATGAAAGTACTTCTAAATGATGTAGGCACTAGAATCCTCAGACTGGGTAAGGAAGTTCCACCTTTGCTCATGTGTGTGGGTAGTATGTACAGGTCTGCCCACACAGGACGGAAGGGCAGATAGTGAATTCCTCCTTTCTGCTTGAGATGGGAAGTCCATTTTCTTCTATGGAGCTCTTGGTTTTCTTAAGCCTTCTGACACCAAGTTATACCATCGACTTTCTTCATTTTCTGGTGTAAAGAAGATATATCATGGGACTTCTCACTCCCCTTTATCACATGAGAGATTTTTACAACATGCTTTCTTTTACATATCTACATAGCTTCTGCTGATTTTCTTTCTCTGAAGAATCCTGACTAATCCCATTTTTCCTTTTCCATCCACTTCTGTGGTATTCTAGATGCATTCCCTTTTTATTTTCAATTTTTATTTATTTATATTCCAGTCGTTTCCCCCCCTTGTTCCCCCTCCCACAGTTCTGCATCCCATTCCTTTTCCCCCTTGCCTCTGAAAGGGTGTTCCAACCACCAGCCCCCCCCATTCTCTGGGACCTCAAGTCTCTTAGGATTAAGCCCATCTTCTCCCACTGAGGCCTGACCAGGCAGACCTCTGCTATATTTGTGCTAGGGACCTCAGATTGGCCCATGTATGCTTCTGATTGGTGGATCAGTCTCTGGGAGTTCCCTGGGTCTGGGTAAGTTGAGACTGTTGGTCTTCCTATGGGGTTGCTCTCCTCCTCAGCTTCTTCAATCCTTCCCTTAATTCAACCATAGCTGTTCCCGGCTTCAATTTAATGGTTGGGTAAAAGTATCTTCTTCTGTCTCAGTCAGCTGCTGGTAGGGATTCTCAGATTGTCCTCTGAGCGACTCTTGTCTCTAAGCATATCATTGCATCAGTAATAGTGTCAGGCCTTGGTGCTCCGGAGATGGATCCCAAGATGGACTAGTCATTGGACTGCCTTCCTTCAATCTATTCTCCATTTTTGTCTCTACAATTCTTTTAGACAAGAACAGTTCTGGGTCAGAAATTTTGACTGTGGTAGGGTACAACCCACAGATCATAAGTGTAACAAGTAGAAAGGCCATAGTGAGGATGTTTCAATTCCACTTAGAGGGGGGAAGGAAATAGTCAAGGGAAGCAGAGGGACAGAGGGACTTGGGTGTGAAAGGGGAAGGAGAGGGGAAAAGAGGAACAAGAGCAGGTATGGGGTGGGGGACAGGAGAGAAGCCCAGAGGGCCAAGAGAATGAATGAGAGAAAAGCAGCATGGGGGAGGGCAAGGTGGCAGGTCCCTCTAGAAAGTACCAGAGACCCACGAGATGAGAGAGCCCAACACTGGGGAGAGGAAACTCGAAGAGCCCACCTCCAGTAGCTAAACATGGCATTCTCTTCTTAACCCTTTCCCTTTCCTTACTCATGGATATTTACTAACACAAACATTCAATGCCTAATGGTTTTGTTTTGTTGTTTTACTATTGTTCTTTCAATGTTGCTCTCTGTTTCTGCCAATTACATTCTCTCTCTACTGTGTTGCTCATCGGATTTAAAATTCCCCTGAGTAGGCTTAGCCAGTAACTTCAACATACCTATTTTTTTTTTGATAGTTTTTGACAGGCTGATCACCTAAGTACACATAACCTTCTTTGGATCAGGTACTCACTTGTAGTTCCACAGAACCTCAGGGTTCTATAATAGAAGGTATGGACACATAACAGTAATGCAGTTCTCAGGAGGAAGATGTGTACAAGGCTTATCAGGGTTGGCTTGTGCAATCTAAATATGAAAATAAAATATTATACAATTAACATGGTAATTTCACAGACCAGGAGACTGCTAAGTTTACTGATGTCAAAGTCATGTGCTTCTTTCAGAATTCAGGCCTTACAATTGAAGACTTTAATATTGCCTCTTGCTGATACTCCATGGATGTTTGATTTTGAGCTGGCCATACTTTACAGGACAGGTATAAAATCACACTTACACAGTAGTGAGGAAGTGTCCATCAAAAAAGCACTTTTTCTTTTGTAGGGTTCTATATGAATCCACCATAATTTATTGACCAATGTTTAATCCAGTACAGTTCTGGATTAAAAATTAGCTCTAGTTTTCTTCAATTGTATTAATATTGGCCTGGGATAATTCTTTTTTGCACTGCATATATCTTTGGATATGAAAGTGTGTTGCTTACTGCCCTCCTTTCATTCTTGTCAGGTTTCCTTGACCAATTCTTCTTCCATCCTCCCTTTTGTTGTAGTAATTGATGTCAAAATTGTAAGATACTGTATTTTAGGGTACATTTTTAAAATTTCATCTGTTAGTTTTCCTAAGTTTTTCTTAACCATTGACAGTTTTGTTCTGACTGGTTATTTCTTTTTAAAAACAATTTTTCTGGTGCTAGGGACCAAGCATGACCTAGTCATGTGGTGGATAGCTACCCCGAGTGCTTCTAAGCAGACTTTTTCTCACATCTGATTTCCTTGGCAATTTTAGGCTTTGCTAACACTGTAATTCCTTAGTTAGTTCTTACCCGCACCACACTTTGGCCTTTAGAGTTTTCTCTATTGTCAGCTTCAGTGTTGTATTCTTGCTCACAATTTTCTGTCACTGTTTTCATTATAAACTGGAGAAACAGCAATCATGTGTACTGTTATAGCTTTTCTGAATAGCAGAGAAAATACACAAAGTATAAAGTCACAAGATTTTGGGGTATGTGTGTAGAAACATTCCACATGTCTGGGGAGCCTTCTATGGTGGTAACTTGTGTCCCTAACATGGATGGACTCCATATTTTTTTTTCTTTCTCCTTCAAATGATTTGTGTCCAGCAGACCTTTGCTTTACAAGTAAACAGAATCTCATCCTGAATTCATGGCTAAGAATCAGAAAAAAATTTACCCAAATGAAAGCAGCCTCTCCTGCCTGAGTTTGTCAGGGGGACAAGCCTGATTTGCTGACCCGACAAGCCCTTGATTTGCTGACCTTAGCTTCCACAGGCTATCTTGTCTTGGGACTTGAGCAGAGGCTGCAAGGGAACAACCTTTCATCATTTTCTGGATCTATCCAAGTTCCCTTAGGCTTGGAGCAGCTCCCAGGCATTTCTCCATTTCCCCTACAGAGCAAAACCTCCCTGTAGACTTTTCTTGTCTAGAATCCAAGGGCTGTGTGTCAAATAAGGCTCTTGGAAGTCACCATCCTTGTCTCCCAAATGTCTTTAACTTCAACTTTGCAAATAGTTGCATTAGGTTCAAGTCAGTTCAGGAGTGTTACTAAGGCCATGGTGTCCACTGGGATTTGCATCATCAACAACACCATAGGAACATGTCTAAGCATTGGAAAAAAACAAGTAAAAATGATCATACAGTTACTGTCAAATTTTATAGAGCATTGAGCATCAAAGGTTGAATCTATCTGTGGGACTCTCTGCAGAGGTGGTTCACAATATTGTCCTGACATGACCTTCCCTGTGTCTACCTTTAATGAGTTATATTGAGTACAGGACTGAGTTACAGCCTTCTTGATGATGCTTCCCATGATTGAGCCTGAGAGAATGCATCTTCCCTTTTCTCATTTTCCATGGAAACATGAGTTTTAAATTTCTGATTTTCCCATAAACTCGTAAAACTTGGCTGGCTGCTGACTCTTTGAAAGCAAAGTTATTGACTTCAGTCTTCACTTCCTAATTTCTTCCTAATCCCATCTCAGGATGTCTCCATTTGCATTTGAACTTGAACCTTCATATAGATTCTGAAATGCTGATTGAATTACTTTTGGCTACAGCTCAGGTGACCCTGCTGGCATAGGATGGCTCCTGATAAAGATTCCCATACAGTTTCCTGCAACACTTTGAAGGCCCTATCCACTACAGAGTTTACCTCAACCTTCCTTTGGGACTTTGGTCAATAACAAATGGTTTGCCAATCCTTTTGTATTTAGCATGCATGTTATTGATACTGCATTTTTTCCATTCCCACTGAAGTAGGAAAACAATAGATTGGAAACTGTGTAAGCCAGAAAAACATACACATGAACCAGTTTACCACATACTAGCTTGATGCATATATTTCTGTGTGCTTAACTAAAATAAAGATTAAAAATGAACTATGGTGCAGGACTTATGAAGACTGAGTACCATTACATTGAGTACTTTTCTTCTCTGGTTATAGTCAATTCATGTCTATTACTTTATAGGTCTTGATACATTTATTCTTTTTCCTGTTTTAGTTCAAGGAAGTAAAAACATTTAGCATAAATGACTAAATAACTTGCTATATTGACTGAGTTTCTGAGAAGATGACCCAGAACTACTGATTTTTAATGTTGTAGACATTTGCATGTGACTCATATGTCTCATTTGATGAGTTCTGAAGGACAGGTCTGCTTTTAGGCAGGAGGCCACCATTGAATATTGGCTGTATATTATCCAAGTAAAAGTATGCAGGATCTAAAGAGGCTGGGTTTAACTTCTTGGAGGGAGCAGGACTTCAATCTGTGACTGTTGTGGCCTCCCATCAGAGTCACTGATATTTGACAAAGACTTGTTGTCTTCAGGCCTGGCTTCCATGAAACTCTGGAGGGGTGCAGCAAATACACTAGGTACCAGCCTAGACACTGAAGCTGGTCTGAGTTTGAATTCTAGATTTAGTTTTTTTTTTTCTGACTAATAACGTTCACAATGAAGAATTTTTCAAATCTCTCTAATGCTCCTATTTTGAAATGTAGCTGGCATAATATCACCCACCATGGAAGTTAAAGGGTAGGAGCAAAAAGCCTGTGAAATTTGGTTCTAATCTCTGGCACACTCTCTATAGACTTGTAATTCCCTGTCACAATTTTTGTATTGTTTGAAATTGAATTAATCAAATCTACTCTTGGCTTTAGAAGGACAGCAAATGTGAATGTACTGAAAACCAAATGATTTGAATATAACAGTAAGCTGTTGAGACAACAAGCATGCCCCACTGTGACTTGTTGAGTAAGCATGCTTACCATAGGTCTTTGGGTTTATATAATTTTCTTGCAAACCAGGAGAGGGTCCCCCACAAAATTTGTTTGTAAAATCAAAACTATTGACAAGCTATACACTAACAATGCTATTCTTTTTGAAGCAAGATCTTGCTGTGTAGTGCAGACTGGCCTCAAACTCAGGATTCTCCTGCCTCAGTCTCTTAGAAAATTCCATTGAGACAGGGTCTGGCTATGTAGCTCAGGTCAGCATCAAATTCATGGAGATCTTCTTGCCTGTCAGCCTTCTGAGTTCTAGGATTATAACCAAGTGTCACTATACTGACTCACACACTAAAAGAATTTAATAGAAAATTCATTACAAACAGATGTAAACAGATATACCTTAGCCTTGGTAGAGCAGAGGATGTGGCTTGAAGCCACTCAGATCTCCAGTGCCTGAAGACCAGGGTTTACAATATTTGAGGGTAAGAGATTGGGGAGTATCTCAAGTTTTCTACTTGACACCAAAGGAGAAGGTGAAGTCAGGGCCTTCTTTTCAGCCTGTCCAATGTGGTTAAAGGGGAGGAGAGGGAGATGCTTGAAAAAAAATCCACATCAAGCAGAAAATGGGGTTGTGTTGGGTATGGTGACCCATTCCTATAATTACAGCACTGAGAAATCCAAGGCAGAGGATCACAATGAATTTAGGCCAATGTAAGCTGCATCGTGCATTCCAGGACAGCTTAGGAGACCCAGTAAGACCTTGTTTCAAAGAGCAAACAATAACAACAGCAACAGTAGCACAAAATGAGACCAGTTTGTGGTAATTGGTTATGAAGGACATAAAAAATAAGTACCAATCAGCACCGTGCTACAGAACTGAATCACTGCTCTCTGGCTGTCACAAATGTGTCAGTGTATCGACAAAGACACAAATGTCCCATGCCCTAGCAATTGAGGTAGAGGGTGAACAATAGACAATACTCTCATCCCTTTGCTTTATTAACTCATAAGGAATTGTTGAAAATGTAAATGACTTTCCATTTTCTTTTGAGATACCCAAGATGGAAACTGTGGCAACCTAAGAAGCCTGGGGCACACACTGAATAAGGGCTTGTTCCTGTAGAACCATGAGGCAAATGATTATGACAGTATTGTGTATTGGGAAATATGCTTAATGTTTTGCTTGGAGAAGTAGAGTTTTGTGAAATCCCACAGCCAGGGTGACAGCAGAGGAAGTAAAGATAAAGCAGGAATGGAGATAACAGGAAGCATTCAAGATACACAAGCAAAGATAAACTTGGGGATGGAGATCATGGATAGGTTTGGATTAGAAAGATGAGTGTGAGTTACAAGTGGTGGAATTTGGTAGTAGAGTAGACATGAGAAAGAAGAATGACAAGAGTAAAGAGATGACACTTATTTCTGGCAGGGGCAATCTGGGTGGAAAGGGAAGGCATTCTTTGTAGTAGAAAATACCATGAGGAAAGCAACAATACCAACCAACCAGAGCCCCCAGGGTCTAAACCACCAGCCTGGGAGCACTTAGGGAGGGACCCATGGCTCCAGCTATATATGCAAGGGAGCTATATATAAGTGGGAGAAGAGATCCTTGGTCCCATGAAGGCTGGACATCGTGGGGAGGGGATATTCAAGGGTGGGGAGGTGAGGTACGGGGAGGGTGGGTGGAGATACACCAACGTGGAGGCAGGAGGAGGGGGGAAGGGATAGTGAGTTCCTGAGAGGGAGGGGGGGAAATGGGGTAAGGAGAGAACATCTGAAATGTAAATAAAATTTTCCAATAAAAAAATTTCCAATAAAAAAAATACTCAAATAGAGGCAGGCTGGTATAGAATTTGTGGCTTTTTGGATATATTGAGGTTGAGATGCCTGTAAGACATTCCATTTTGAGATAATACAATGTGCTTCTGAGAGTCATATGAGCTGGGAATGGAGCTTCTGTGGGGATCTGCTCATCTGGAGAGGGTGTTCTGAGAGTACGAATGTCCGGGATAGCATCATTACGAGTCTTTCTAGCTTGCTCCTTCCTAGCTCTGCATTTCTCTTGTGGTAGAAAGGGTTATGGAGGAGGATTTCATATGTGGGCAATGTTTTCCACAGCCACTCTCCACCCTATTTTGTTGAGACAGGGTTCTCAGTGAACTTGGAGCACACTGATTAGGTTATCGTAGTTAGGAAGTGATCTCCTGGGATCTACCTCTCTCTATTTTTACCAGTACTGGGATTACAGACATACACCCTTGTGCTTCCCTTTTTACATGGGTGCTGGCAAAAAGATCTCAGGTCTTTATGTGGCAAGATTCTTCAAGATTGAACAAATCTTGCCAGCCTAATTGGCTCTGCCCTCTTCTATGCTGGTGAGAACAATTTAGTAGAACTCTTATGTCAGTGGATAGCTGTCAATGATTCTTCTTAATAGAGACTCCTTGCCATAATAGTCCTTAAGAGTTTTAGTAATGGGAGACAGCAAGCTTGAACTGCCATCTTCTGTAACAAGACTAGGCTTCAAGTGGAGGGATTGGCATACCAACCCAGCCACAAAACCTTTAACCTACAGTTTGCCCTGCCTGCATAGTGTTCTGAGACTATAGCCTTAGCTATAATCATTATGAGAGAGACCATAGAGCCTTCATCCAGCAACTGATAGGAGCAGATGCAGAGTCCCACACCCAAACATTAGGCAGAGCTTGGGGATTCCTGAAGAGGAGGGGGAGAAAGGATTGGAGGAATGAGGGAAATCAGGAACACCATGAGAACACAGCCCAGAGAATCAACTTGAGTAGGACTCATGGATCAGTTGAGATCAGAGAGCCTGTATGGATCTGACCTAGGTCCTCTGCATATATGTTATGGCTGAGTAGCATGTGCTCTTATAGGATTTCTAACAGTGGGAGCAGGTACTGTGTTGTCTGACTCTTTGTGCCTGTTTTAGGGATGCTGTTCCTACTATGAGGTTTCTTCATCCAGCCCGGATGTATTATGTGACTGGTCTTATTGTACTTTGTTAGGCCAAGTTTGCTTGGTGTCCCTAGGAAGCCTGCTCTTTTCTGAGGTTAGGTTGTGTGTTTGTTGTGTGTGTGTGTGTGTGTGTGTGTTGTGTGTGTGTGTGATGGATCTAGGGGGAAGGGGAGGTGGGACAAACTGGGGGTGAGTGGAAGAAGGGAAAACTGAAGTTTAGATGTAATCAATGAGAGAAGAATAAAAATTAAAAAGCAAAAGATTCTCTCCCCCACCCCCTCTCTGTGTGTGTCTGTGTTTCTCTTCTTTGGGTTTTTATGATGTGAAGGATTTATTGCCTGTGTTTTTGAGGGTGTAGTTAACCACCTTGGACTGGAGTTTTTCTTCTAGTACCTTCAGCTGGACTGGTTTTGTGGATAAATATTGTTTAAATTTGACTTTGTCGTAATATATCTTGTTTTCTCTATCCCTCTGAATGGGTCTAGATAACAGGAAATTCAGGCTTCTGAAAAGTCATTTGTTATTCCTATTCTGTACATCTTCAGTCATAAATAAGTAAGTAAATAAATATTAGTCAATATTTGTACCAGTTGATGAAACAGTAGAAGACCCAACTACAATTAGTGATGGATATCCATCTATAATGTGTATGTTTTCTCCCCAACAGGAATGCAGAGCAGGAAAGGTGAGTAGTGATTTTTTGATAAAATGCAATTCTGAGAAGTTATGCAGAGTGATGTTTATTCTCCCAAAGTGCCTCAGCAGCTGCTAATCATTGACTACATATTGGAGCTTCAGACAGCGGAATGTCTCATAGCTTTTGGCTCAATCTCCACTCTTACCTTGCAGAACCTCCCTACCACCATGGGCTCCTGGATGCTGTCATGTGATTTCCTAAGCATCTTTCACTGCAGTGACTCTTCAACTTGCCATCCACACAGAAGCAGCGAGTTCTTTTTAAAACATCAACTACATCACATTGTGTGTAGCCACATGTCCTTCTAGTTCTGCAGCTGGATGCCAGTCTCTCTGTTCTTTTTTTTCACACAAGAATGGTTGCAATCTTTCTGCATTTCTTTCTTCTCTGTACTAATGTCTAGGTTTGACACACTTCAGTCTTGATGTGTTTACTTCAGATGGTTATTCTTTACGTTTTGCTCCTGAATGTCCTTCTTTCTACTCTTTTCTCTCAGGGTATCCTCTGTTTTTCCTTCAGGGCATGTATTAACATCTGTAATTATAGTTGTTTGTTGATTGAATATTTATTCTTCTCCAACATTCTAAGGTCTGTAAGAAGAGGGACACTGTCAATCAACTGTATATTTAGGCAGCACCTTGGCAACTGTATACTAAATACTGACCAAATATTTGTTCAATGAAAGAACCTACAACAATTTATCTTCAATATAATGAAGTAAATGGGCAGAAGTGAGGGCTTAGAGAGTTAGGAGAAAGCCAGTGTAAACTTTTTTTTTTTAATCTGCTGAGTTACATAAGGGCCAAGGATTGGTCTTTAGACTTAGTTCTATCTATCTTTAGTTCTATCTGTGTTGGCATTTAGACATAATGAAACATGCTTGTTTGTTTCACAAGAATAGATTCAACAGACTCCAAATCAGAAAAGAGAAAAACAAAAATGAAAACAAAAACAAAACTAAGATGCCTAATAAAGAGGTTATCTTGGAGTCTCAGAACACCAGTGCTATTGACATTTCATTTAGACAATGCTTCGTGCAGGAGCTTTCTTATACATTGAACCTGACTGCTAGCAATTAGATTCCAGCACCACACTTCTTTCAGTTGAGGCAATCAAAAACATCTCCAGATATGGCTTAATGTGCAGGGTTGTGCTCGAGATGCTACAATAGAGAATGACTGCCCCAAGAGAAGTGGCAGGGAGCTTCTAAAGCAGGCTTAGATGCTAGAACTGGTGCTGGATGCAAAGAGACAACAGTCAGGGGCTTTCCTGTCTGGACATCCCTGCAGGCTTGAATGAACCCTGGAAGGCATGCCTTAGGTCACTACTGACTGGTATGCTTTGGACTTCTGCATTTGTTCTGTAAGAACCCTCCTCATCACTAAGTCTAACGGGAAAGCACTGTTTCTGCCTGGACTCTAGGAGCAATGGTTCTGTTCCACACAGGCTGATGCATTGTGGACACTGGCTCCATGTTATAGATTCTCTGTGGAGTAGTCAGGGTCTGGGATCACACTGGCTGTCTCAAAGAATCTGATGAATACAAAGCATTCCTATGGATTATATCCTCCTCCCCTCCCAAATATTTAGAAAGAAGACTGTAGAGACTGCTCGGAAGAATGTAAAAAATTTGTAATGGAGTTAATGACACTGATTGAGCTCACAGATTTGTGAAACTGAGATAATGCCATTAGCCCGTGCTTTGCAATTTGCAGTTGTCATGTTCACTTGGATTCACCAACTCTTCACATAAAATCCTACAGAGAAATTAATAGGCACCCCATCTCTGACAGGATCTTACTATGTAGCTCTCCCTGTCTTGGAACTCACCATGTAGATCAGGCTGGTCCTGAACTCACATAGGCCTGCCTGCCTTGGTCTCCAACGTACAGAGGTTAAATGTGTGTGTGATTCTTATCAGTATATATTTTACATATGAACCAGTTGCTGAAGCCACCACTTAGTCTAGAGTCAGGTCCCTGGCTCCAATGCAAACCATGAGGTTTCCTTTCAACGAAATCCCCTATCATCTTTTCAGTTAGGACAGCTTTATTCAGTTATCTAAAGTTGTAGGATGTCGGTAGAAAGGGAGTTCACTCAGCTTAGTGCCTCTGGGTTATTTTCCCCTTTACTCTTCTTCTTTCTCCTCTGCTTCTCATTTCCTCCTGTTCTTGGAGAGATCCTCCTGCCTCAGCCTTGTAAGTGCTGGAATACAGGTGAACCCCTGGAGGACAGGTATGTGCCACCATACTCCTATTTAACTTCTTTAAAATATTTTAATTAAAATATTAATTAATGTAATATTTCTTTAAAAATTAAACACATTCATATGTAAATTCCCCCAACTCCTTCCATGTTTAACCCACCACCACCTTCTTACCCCTCCCAACTGATTTTTTAATACCCCACTGAATTCTATTTTCTGGCCACATACTCCCAGGGATGGGTCCACCCACTGGAGCAGAATGTGGTCATCCTATCAGGGTTCCCACCCTTAAAGAAAACTGACACTTCTTGCTTCAGAAGCCATCAACTGTCAGTAGCTCATTAGCTGGGAGTAGGGGTGCATAAGCTCCTCTTCTGTTCTTGCTAGAATGTTCCCTGTCTTGATCTTATGCAGCTCTAACACAAACAACCACAGCTGCTGTGAGATCATGGGTGCCAGAGTTCTAACTTCTTAGTGCTTCTGATTGTCTTCTTCTCTAAGCCTTTCTAATGCCTACTCACTTCATCCTAGATTATAGTTTTATCTCCCTACGTCCCTCAAGATTAGATGAGGCTCTGGCGTTCTTCTACTTTTCCTTTGGCACATACTCCATCCCTCTACATTTTGCTGATCTGCAGGATCGATGATAAATGCTTGAAAAACTTAGCTATTGTGCCTTTTGTTCACAATGCATTTAGCTGTCTGATTGGAAAGATGGGGGAGATTTTTGTTGTAGTTGTTGTTGTTAACCTTCTGCCCATGTTCTCCAAAATGTATGTTCCAAAAGACAAAGACAGGATTTGTTTAGTTTACTGTTATAATGCTGGTGGTAATGCAATGACTCATATACAGTTGATACTAAAGGGCTTTTGAATTATTTCCTCTTAATAATCCTCTTTTGAAAAAGCAATATTGTGTTGGTAACTTGGTAAGGGGTTGTTATTACGTGCAATGAGTGTATCAGTGTTTGTCAGAAGCTAGGTGTTATTTATTATTGCTCACCCTGTTTGTGTCTCACTCTAGAAGAATGGGCCACACTTTCACCAGAAGAGCCCACTGACATTCACCTCCTCGGGGCTGTCACCATAAGCATGCCATACAGTTACATCTCTAATGGTAGATGGAACATCATAATATGATCTCAGAGACTATGCTATGTGTTTAATGGTTGGGCCTGTTTAATCTTTAGAAAACCCTGGAAGTCCCAACCATTAAACACATAGCATAGTCTCTGAGATCATATTATGATGTTCCATCTACCATTAGAGATGTGACTGTATGGCATGCTTATGGTGACAGCCCCTAGGAGGTGAATATCAGTGGGCTCTTCTGGAGAGAGTGTGGCCCATTCTTCTAGGGCAAGACACAAGCACAGTGAGCAATAAGAAACAAACCTGGAAAGGTAGGTCGTAGTTCCACTATACTGGTTATTAATGCAGGGCTTAATTGCTGGCCCATTGTTCTGGAATACTACGTGCCAATAGTTTGCCTATAGACTTGACACAAAGTTCAAATTCTGCCTCTTTTTGTAAAGCTCTTCTGTCTACTCAAGGCAGGCCACAGGACTGCTTCTGTCCATTCATCAGCTAGGTTCCCTCAATTAAACATCTTCTCACTGGATTATACTGATGTGGCTTTTGTGGGGACTTGAAAACTTGGAAAGCACTTTATCCCATGAGTCTGAAGATCACATCACAGATTATTGTTGTTGTTGTTGTTGTAGCTGTAGACATTACTCGGGGTAAAGGGACACTTCACTTTTGACATCACTGGTAATTTCCAGAGACCTGGAAAGAAAGAAGCTACATGAGGGAGCATACATCTTTAAATGTAGTATTGTATCTTTGGACAGTGGATAGATGCATGCAAACTAGATGGACAAAGAATCCATCTCTTTTAATCTTTTTTTTTAATTGGAAATTTTATTTACATTTCAGATGTTTTCCCCTTACCCCCTTTTCCCCCCTCCCTCCCAGGAACTCCCTATCCCTTCCCCCCTCCTCTTGCCTCTATGATGCCTCTATGATGGTGTACCCCCAACCACCCTCCCCTGTACCTCACCTCTCCACCCTCGAATACCCTCCCCACGATGTCTAGCCTTCATGGGACCAAGGATCTCTTCTCCCACTTATATATAGCTCCCTTGCATATATAGCTGGAGCCATGGGTTCCTCCTAAGTGCTCCCAGGCTGGTGGTTTAGACCCTGGGGGCTCCGGTTGGTTGGTATTGTTGCTTTCCTCACGGTGTCGCAAATCCTCTCAACTCCTTCAGTCTTCACTCTATCTTCTCCATTGGGAACCCCATGATCAGTTTAATGGTTAGCTGTGAGCATCTGCCTCTGAATATGTCAGACTCTGGCAGACCTCTAAGGAGACAGCTATATCAGACTCCTGTCAGCATGTACTTACTTCCTGACATCCACATCAATGTCTACCTTTGGTGACTGCACATGGGATGGATACCCAGGTGGAATTTAATCTAATGATGTACTTGATGGTATTTAGAGTAGGACAGTGACACCTAGTGGTGGAAAATCGGTTTCACCCCACCCACTCCAAGATATATGTCTAGATCATCTTTAGGGTTTTATGACTGTGATGACACCTGCAGACATCTGTAGCAGAATGCGTGCTGCTGCTGCCTGCCATAGGACCTCTGTGGTCTACTAGTCTTCAGGATGGATGCGGCGTGCTTGGAAAACATAACTACTATGGTTTTTGCTAACAATACACTTAGCTATTTGTTGGAAGGGTGGAGATATTTCTTGCTATGCTCTTCGTACAATTATATTACTTATTGAACAAGAAGTAGAAGAAGGATGAGGATGAGAAGGTGGATGAGGAGACAAAGAAAGAGGAGGAGGAAGAAATGCCTACAGAAGTAACTGAAGAGAGGGAATGTTTATTTTTGCTCCATTAGTTTTGAGTCTTGTGTTGAGAAAGAGCATCACATTGGCATGACAAATGGCAGAAGCTACTCACTTTCAAGTCAATATGAAATACACTCATACATAATATATATAATGAGAGAGAGAGAGAGAGAGAGAGAGAGAGAGAGAGAGAGAGAGAGTTTGTATTCCTGAACTCTACCCCTCCAGTTAAAGATATTCTATCCAAACCATCCCCAGCCTAAGGGATGGTGACTTCAGCATTATCCCACTACTTTATCAATTCTCTTCAAGACAAGTCTCCACAGAAACACTCAGCCGAGTGCTTTACTAATCTCCTAGCTCCTTCTTAACCACTCAGCTTGACAACTACAATAGGAAGTAATTGGGACCTGGTACAAAGAGAGACACCTGGAAGAGCTGCTGGTAGGAGTTTCCCCAAAGCATCTATCAAGAGATTAGATGTCTGTTTAGTCCCATTCTGTGGTGGGATGCCACCTAGAAATGTTCAAAAAGAACAGTCTTATGCACCTCTGACTTACATGGTATAGAGATTGGGGAACTCCTGAAAAGTCCAGGTAGCTTTTCTCTTTGATTCTAGGTTTCCAAATGTATTCTTCTTCTCAGTGTAGATAATTTGCTTACTTGCTTTTCTGTTGACTTCTTCTGAAGCAAATTCCCCAGCTTCTGCTTCCCAGCAGACAGTCTCAAGCTCTCCTGTGGCTGGAACAGGTAGGAAGCAGCTGTCTTCTGTCTCCAGAGAATGGAGACAGTTTATTGTTATCCAAAGTGGTTCTGGGAAAAAGATGCTCCAGAGATATGATCTGTCTAGAGTCCCCTTCTGCAATTTGTTTTTGAGTATTTATTTTATAGTTGTAAAATTGTTAATTTTATTTAGTGCTTTTTAGAAATGTTCTGCAAAAGTTATTCATTTCAAATATAAACTAGGCATGAAGAATGTGATAAAATGCAAAATCATCTGTTATTCATTGCAAATTAACAAACACATGCATATTTATATTATTTATTTATATTCATATTCATATTTATATATTTATATTTTAACAAAAATTGCAAATACTTAGGGAGGGAATATTTTCTGAGCCTTCTGAGTCTTGAACGTTTCTAAGGACTTTATTATTTAATACAACAATAAACAATACTCCAAGGTAGATGTGTGTGTATGTGTGTGTGAGTGTGAGTGTGTGTGTGTGCCTCTGTTTAAGACCTCTGTTATCTACTAAAATTCCACACTAAACTGTCATACATGGATAGGAGATGAGTCACAGACTTTTTTATTAGCCTACAAAAATGTAAATTCAAAATTGATATTAAATCTCTAAAAGCATCAAAATATTTTACAGTTATTTTTATGTTTTTGAAATCTAAAAATTTGTTTAAATTTAATTTCGCTTAAATGTGAATTTGTAATAGAAATTTTTAAAAATATTGATCAACTGTTATTTATAGTCTTGATTATCCCTAAAAGTGGATGATTTCTAGAGTTTTATGCTAAGGGTCCTCCCGAAGCCCAGGAAAATGTGCCCATCTTCTTCTTAGGAACCACATCATACAATATTTTGAAGGCTGCCTCAGTCACCTGACTTTGGCAGGCTACAGGATGACTCAGACACTCTTACCACAGGGCTCACTCTCTAATTGCAAACTCAGGTCACACAGTGATTATTTTCCCCAACAATACAATTTTCTCCTTGGTAATTTCTGCCCTTTGCATATGGATATGGAAATAAGGAGTAACATTTAAAATATAGCTCAACAGGTAGATCTTTATCATAAACATGTGGAACTGGGTCAGAAAGAGTTTAAGACACAAAGTACAGTTTGAAAACATTTTAAACCAGATCTGCTTCCTCAAGAGCTCATGATCTTTATATGACCACAGTTAGTTTGATGAGTCTCATTCTCAAGGTTCTGCAAGAGCCACCATAAGCTTGGCATAGAGAATTGATGGAGCTGGATGAGGGGAGAGGAGAGACAGTTATACGCCCTTGGTGTGTGCAGAAGTGGTATGAACAAGCGGTAGGATGTGTTGGCACGCCTTAATCCAGCTTGGGAGGCCAAGGCAGGCGGATTTTAGTTCAAGCAACAGCCTGGTCTACCGAGGAGCCGGACATGCCCAGACCTACACAGAGACAATGCCCTTGTCTGAATATCAGTAAAATAAACAAAAAGTGTGCAAAGCACAAAGATGAGATCAACAAACAAATAGATTGTTTTGGAAACCTACAAGTTGAATAGTAGCTCTACGTGACAGTAATTAAAGTCTTTTCTGAAGTCGAAGGTATTTCTGTAGCCAATTGAGGCACCATTGTACATTACCAACAGTCAGACTGAAGAGTAAATTTTACATTGTAGTTTGGTTCACCTACGACATTATGAACATATTACTGTTTTCGCTCATTCATTTACTAGCATTGTGCCGTGGGTTTTGTAGTTCATTACTTCTGGGTTTTCGTTTTTATTCTGCTCCTTAGCTCCTTTTATTAAAGGAGAGTTATAAGAGTTTTGTCAGATACATCTTCACTAATGTTAAATACATACTTTGCTTTGTATTGGAGCATACTTTTGAATAAATAAATAATACTACCTTATCTCAGGCCACTATCTACTTCCTTTAGGGGCAAATGGGCAGTATAAATATTCTACTATAGAATTCCTCTGAGTTTTGGTGGAAGTGTAGGCTATTGTCAATCAGGAGGTTGCTTGTGTTGAGTGGAGGAAAAGGCCATGCATGGGTAGCTATGGGAGGCCACAGAATAGGAAAACAGGGAAGATTCAAATGCCCTGGCTGGGAAGAAATATTTCATAGATGCTGACTAACTTAGACTGGCTGGAGTTATTCTGACTGCATGTGGGGATTTATAAGCTTTTCTGGATGTGTCTGGGGAACTACCTCAGTCACCTTATAATAAAACACTTTACATTTGGGGTAGAAGCATAGCTGTGGAGGAATGAGTATCTTTTTACAACTATGTAGATAGATATTGCCAGATATTCTACAAAGGTATTATTCAGTTGTTCACTGCTAATCTGTACTATGTTCCCTTTGGTCAGTGAACTCATAATCACTTTGTGGTTTAATCAGGAAACATGCCTAGGATCTAACCCTGATATAATTATTCAGTATGTGTTTGGGTATGTACCTAGGAACTTATATTTAAAAATATCCTTGTGTAATTATAACACAGACCCAGATGTCTACATTGCTAAACATAACAAATACATAATATATAAAATGTTATACTACATTTACACTATATTGTATAACATATACACATCATTGACTAATATTCATTGAATATTTTTCCTGTTCCAGAAAACAGGCAAACATAAAGCACACAAATATCAAAGGCATGCCTTTTGTAATCAGAAGTCTGATTTTTATGGAGAAATCAACTGATAACAGATGCTTAGTGTGCAGTGTCATAATTGTTCCATACAGAATTAGACTTAGGAGGTCTGACAACACTGAATCTGCTTTTAGACTGGGTTGGGATTGGGTTTCAATGGGAGTGATTTTGACTCCAATATATTTAGTAATGTCTATAGATATTTTCATTTGTCCCATGTTTGGAGGAGTCTTTGTACAATGTAGTAGGCAGAAGCAGAGAGGTGTCCTGCTAAACATCCTTTAGTATAGAGCAAGCACCCTACCATTTGACCCAAATGAACATAAAGATTACAGTTTGAAATCCTGTGTTAGAAAAACCTTCCTAGGGGTTGACACCAACCAGGCAAAGTAGGGAGTTGATGATGGGAAGCTTAACCCAGAGCAGAGAAATCAACAAATCTAAAAGACTAGAGACAATGGCAGCCATATCTGGTGAGCTGTGCATGAAACCTCACACATGTGGAATGGAAAAAGGCCAGCAAAGTTGAATAAGCTGTGGATGGCTGGTACCAGATCTTGGACTTCTTCCACAAATCTAGGATGAGGCACTGGAAGCTTAGTGATTTATTGCTTAGCAAATCTGAACTTTAGAAATATGACTCTAAGAATGAAGGATGCATTGGGTACAGAAGCAGGACCTGGGATGATTTAAGCTTCTTAAAACAAAATTTTGAAGCCCCAGTATGTTCAAGAGCTGAGTGAAAATGTCAGGTGGAAATGTAGCTGCAGAGAACCCTAGGGAAGCCAGAAAGGCTAAGCAAGCTGCTCAAGGATGCATGGTACCTCTAGGGATATCTAGGATCTAAGGCAGGTGATTGTGAAGACAACGGTGTCTAGTAGCAACTGCTTTATGTCTTGGGGTTGCAGAACCAACTGCTGAGATTTCCAAACACTCCCTATGATAGAGTTTTTCTTACCGATGGTAGGAACTGTGCAGTTCCTATTACTGGGATAATATTATTTTGCCTCTTGTAATGAGCCCAACCACTGCAGTAATCCTGTCTTAGTTAGGGTTTCTGTTGCAATGATGATGACCAATGAAACTTGGGGAGAAAAGGGTTTATTTGGCTGACACTTCCACAGCACTGTTCATCATTGAAGGAAGCTAGGACAGGAACTCTAACAGGGCAGAAGGCTGGAGTCAGGAGCTGATGCAGGCCATGGAGGGGTGCCATTTCCTGGCTTGCTCCCCATAGCTTGCTCAGCCTGCTTTCTTATAGAACCCAGGATAATCAGCCAAGGGAAAGTACCATCCACAATAGACTGGGCCCTTCCCCCCACCAATCACTAATTAAGAAAATGCCTTTACAGTCAGATCTTATGGAGGAATTTTCTCAAGCGAGACTCACTCCTCACAGATGACTTTAGCTTGTGTCAAGTTGACATAAATTCACAAATTCCCGACATTTATTTTTGAAAACTGGGATGTGTAGTAAGACCAGTCATATAGGTAGTACAATAGAATTGCTGCAGCCACTCATCCCTCCACTAAGTGACTTATTACTGCTCATAAGTTGTCAGGCAGCTGAATACATTAGCTTTTCTTTTTTTTTTGGTTTTTTCAAGACAGGGTTTCTCTGTGTAGCCCGGGCTGTCCTGGAACTCACTCTGTAGACCAGGCTGGCCTCGAACTCAGAAATCCGCCTGCCTCTGCCTCCCAAGTGCTGGGATTAAAGGCGTGCCCACGACCGCCCGGCAGCTTCATTAGTCTTATCTGGGTTCTTACACATGTTTGGAGAATTGGCAGGGATAATCCAGCTTTGTCCTATGTAGTCTTCTTAGTGTAACTAGAACATAGTCTTATAGCAACATTAGAGGGATCAAAAGTATCAGATTGTCAAAAATCAGATTGTCTGATTGGCCATAGTAAGCCACATTGTTAATCAGAGACAGAGTGGCAGCTAATCAAAGGCTCTAAGGGCTAGTATTTAAAGCCACCATAACATTTTGCCTCTTCAACGAATAGTGATTGAAAAGATTTGAGCTGAAATTTTTAGATACAAAGTGTGCTTCTCTTCTACCAGATTATCTTATTTTTATAATATTAAAACAACATAGAAATGTATAAATTAGGATTTTGTTGCAATAAAAATATTTTAATATATACCAATTGATCAAGAATTAAAGGAATCCTGTGTAGATGACATGAATAGCATTTCTAAACAAGGACATATTTGTAAATGTAAGACGCTAATTTCCTTAGTACATAAAGAGTGCTTAGGTGTTACTAAGAAAATTACAACTCAGTGAAAAAGTAGGCAAAGGCCATAATTAGAAAATGTATTGAAAGAGGAAAGTGAATTGTATACATTAAATGCAAAGCTGCATTTTGAAGGGAAAGAAATGCAAAGAGGAAAAAGTGAGATATTTTATCAGATTCAACAAGACTTTTAGGTGTCTTGATGCCCAGTGTTTCTTGGGGACATGAAGAAGGGCTCAAAATAGAAATCCCTCTATGTTGCTAGCGGGATAATTAAGTAGTAAAATGTATTTAGAGAGTTATTTTGGCAATGATGATAAAAATACACATGTGCAATCTGACTTGGCAATTTTATTTTTGGAAGTTTTTCCTAAATACAGAACACAAGTTTACAAAGATATACACAGGGATGTTCACTGCAGTATTGCTTCTGTAAGTGAAGCAATGGAAGTGATGTAAGGCATGTTAGAGCAGGGATCAAGGACATTATCTTTCATAATGCTACCCATCATTACATATGGCTAGTATACATCAATCAACAAGAAATTAAGTCAGATTATGTCCAATGTGGAGTGCAGGTGTCAAGGACAGTTGTAGTAGAAATTATTAATAATCCTGGCTGAGGGCTTCTACCTCACCTTTGGTTATTGAGCTCCTGGACGGAAAATACACTTATAGCCTTTATCTTTACAATATGTCTTAAGCAGCATGATAGCTGGGCAGTTGTCTACCCTCTATGTTGTTAGAATCTATTTTTATACGATAACCCTGACTCCCAGTAATTGTCAAAGCCAATTAAAATTAATCTAAGTCTCATTTATTTGTAAGTTTGTCAGGGATAAGCTTAAATTGTTTGTACTACAAACAGTGAACTGCATCTCATTGCCTTGACATTGTAAGAGATCATGAGAAACATGTAGTAAGTCTGGGAATGGAGTATGTAATTTGTATTTATGTAAAATAAAGGTACAGTCACTCTCATGTCAATCTAAAAGGCTTTTCAGAGTTACTCACAGGTCATTGTGAGTGGGCAAAATGACAAAAGCCCCGGAGAGGAAAGGGGCAGATCTACTTCTCATTTGATTTTTCTTCTTGACTATTTGAATTCTTTCCCCATGAACATATGCTACTTTTATGTAAGGAAATTGAACAAAACCAGAAAGCACATAGAGAAGACATTATTAGATTATCCTTTCCATAGGGGTATCCCACCTTCATACTCTTTCCTCAACCAGCAATTCTTTTACCCTCCTCATGTGCATTTATTAAGATCTTGTTCTTTCTTAGCATTGATACTTAAGGATGCCTAGGAATTATTTCCAAAAAACCCATCTCCTATCAGTTGTTCTTGGTATGAGCTCCAAAAGGGCATAGATAGTGCCTTGTTTCATGTTTAAGTGTCAACTCATTTAAAAACTTTTCATTTTAATTAAAACCATAGATTTCCTTAAAAGCCTATTTGTACCAAAGACATAAAGATTGCTTTTCTTTGATTATGAAACATACTCCTGAAAACTGGTATTGATGAGGCCAAAGTTAAAAAGCAGTTTCCCTCATCCACAAATGAACACTTTGCCCTCTCATGCTCTATGTACCCAGTGTGGGACCTTTGCTCTTGCCTACTTTAGGTAAAGTGTCTGAAGGGTGGTGATGGATTCCTGCTCTGTCTACCTGCCTTGTGAGGTTTCTTTAAAGTCTGGATAAATTCAAATAAAGACAGAACATTCATCATCTAGCTTTCATTTTTCAGTGATCTGTGCTCAAAGCAGATGTTTCTAGCCTCTTACTCACTAACTATTGACAAGCTACTGACCTTGTTTATCATTGCACCTCGGGCAACCTAGTGCTTTGGCAGAGTCTCTCAGCATAAAACCTGTCACCCTGTCTGGAATGGAAAGATATGAATACATATATCCTGAGAGGCACATGCACATACATCTGCCAGCATTCTGTAACTCTTAGAATGATCTGGGAAGAGAAATATTGTTTCTGTGGTATTTCTGAAACAACAGCAATAGAAAAGGAAGTACATGCCACATACATTCACAAAAAAATATTAGGCAAATGTGAATTGAGGGAGCTAGTGAAATAGTTTAAACAATGTAGAGGTCCTGAATGAAACCAAAGGCTGAAGCACTGAGTGGAATAAAGAGATTGATGGACACAACATGTCAGAGCTCTGTAATGTCTTCTTTCACGGTAAGGACTCTAGAGGACCACAATCTCCTTGCTATCACATTAGAATACTTAGAATATTCATTCTTAGTATGTCCTCTATGAGATTGATTACTGGCCCCAGGATCACCGCTGGGCTGGAGAGAGAAAGGGGAAACTTCAGGAAAGACCGACTGCGTGTGTGTACATTTTGGTGTCTCTAAGCAGGCCATGGAGTCCTGTGAGGAAGTTGGTTTGGGGAGGATTTTTCAGGAGCCCTGAGGTTGAGTAAGAAGAAGATGGATATAGTTTTGTCTACAGAGTCTTATGTGCCTACTCCCTGAGACATGCTGGCAGCTTTCCACCTGATCTATCAGCTAGTGACTATGGGGTGCCTTTTAAAGCCAGATGTTTCCTTGGGGATAAAACTACAAAGTGTGTGACAGAACTATCAAGGAAGCTCAAGTGTAAAAGGGAAGTTGGCATGTGGACAGAAAGGCAGAGGTGTGTCAATGAAGGCATAGAGGCAATGAGCAGACACATGAAGAGATCCCATCCTGATTGGGTGAGTCTTGTAGAAGACTTTCTGAATGAAGAAACAATGCCTATACTTAAAACAGAATGTTAGATTTTCATCAAGTAGGAAGTAGTAGGAACCTTCTAGCAGGTAAATAACTTCTAGCAGGTGGTCAGAGTTGATAGTTGGCATCCCTCAGGCTCAACATCTACGATATTTATTTAAGATTCCTGTTTTTCATTTTGGGGGGGGGAGGAGACCTGTGATGATTTTAATGAAAATGGCCACATAGGCAGTCACATTATATGAAAAGATTGGAACATCTGGTGTTTCCAGGGTAGGTTTAGCCTTGTTGGAGGAAGCGTGGCACTGGGGATGGCATTTGAGAATTCAAATGCTCAAATCAGGCTGTGTCTATATGTCCCTCTTCCTCTCCCTCTCCCTCCTCTCCCCTTACCTCTCTCCCCTCCCCCTCCCCTCTCCCTCCCCCTCCCCTCCCTCTCCCCTCCCCCTCTCCCTCTCCCTCTTCCATCACTTCTCTCTCTCTCTCTCTCTCTCTCTCTCTCTCTCCTCTCTCTCTCTCTCTCTCTCTCTCTCTCTCTCTCTCTTCCTTGTGGATCTGGATGTAGAACTCTTGATACCTTCCTCAACACCATGTTTGCTTGAGACACAATAGTGGACTAAATCTCTGAAACTGTAATCCGGCCCCAATTAAATGGTTTCCTATATAAGAGTTGCTGTGGCCATGGTGTCTCTTCATAGAAATAGGATATTAACTATGAAACTGGCCTTAAATCCCATCCTGAAAAGTTGGTCCTGGGGAGGACACAGACTGTAGTTTCAGGGCTCGCTCTGGGTGATTCTAGCATGATCTTCTGGCTGTCAGAATACCAGATTTCTGTGATGTAAATATCATGAATGGACCATGAAATATCTATGTCCTCAAGATAGGAGGGTTCCCCTTACTGAATGTGGTATCTTGGAGATCCTATTTTATTAACTGCTTCAAAGTGACAGAAGCCCCCAGATGCTGGCATGTCAACAGTAAGAAGCCAGAGTTGTCAGGATAGACAATATTCACCTAATCTTATTTGGGCAGGGTTTTCTTGAGGCAGACTACCACAGAATTGCTCCATGTTTGAAAGAGCTGTTAGGCTCCCTTACGAGATGGCAGGTCTTAGATGCAGGAGGAGAGATGGAGAGTGAAGAAAAGGCACTTTGGACCCATTTGGTAAGCTGCAGGGCCTAGTTAGCATAGAATAAATTTTGGCAGCACAAGAAACAAAGAACAGAAATTTATCATATGACTGAACAAAGCTATCCTCCACAGGCCAACATTGTGACAACAGGACAAAAGAACAGTAGGACTTGAAGCTCATAAGCCTGGCTTTAGAGACCAGCCAATTTGGGTCATTAGTCTCTCTAATCCTACTGATCTATTAAATTGGGCATAAAATCTAATGTTCCCTAGAGGAATATCAGAAGGTTGTGATGGTTAAAATGGATTATCAACAGGACAGGATCTAGAATCACCCAAGTTAGAAGCCTGTGGTCATGCTTGTGGGGTTATTTAGGTTAATTGAGGTGTGAAGACACACTCTGAATGTAGGTGGTATCATTGCATGGACTGGAGTCCTGGGCTTGAGTAAAAAGAAAATGTCTGTCTTAGCATGAGTTTGCATTGCTCTGTGTTTCCTGGCTGAAGCCACAATGTGACCAGCTGCCTGAGTATAGAGGTAGCTTAGTGATTCAGAGTGTACACTGCTCTTCCAAAGAAGAGTTCAGGTCGCAGCACCTATGTCCAGTACATACAATCACCTGTAACCCTGGCTCCTTACAGCAGATTCAGATAACCTAATTTATATAGACTAACTAGGTTTTAGTTTTTCTTGTCTTTGAATCTCTTGAGACCACACTCAGCCCTTCGTTATCCCCATATTCTTTAAAAAAATTTCTGTCATTTCTACATAAATGGAAATTAAGTCATGTTGTTCTCTTGTGCATACAACATTAGTTATTGCTAGTTAAAATCTATTATCACTTTAGCATCTAGCTTTGTTTGTTTGTCCCTGGAGAGTAGCCTACTGGTGTGGTATCCTGAAGCATGTTAGCATGACAATTATAAAGTTATTTGTCAGTCTGTTTTTACAAAGCATAAGCATCACTAATTGAAGGCCAAGGAGGATACCTATGGTTTGAATAGGCTTGGCTCAAGGGAAGTGGTACTATTAGGAGGTGTGGCCTTTTTGGAATAGATGTGATCTTGTTGGAAGAAGTGTGTCACTGTGTAGGCGGGCTTTGAGGTCTCCTAGTGCTCAAGCTTTGTCCAGTGTGGAAGAGCCCTTCCTCTTGGCTGCCTGTGACTTGATCAAGAACATCACTATGCAATAGGTTGAGGCATGAATGCAGCAGAAGTTGAAAGAGCCAGCCAGAATGTGCATGCTTTTTTCTTTCTGAGAAAAATATTCTTTTGCCGCTGTTCACTGTGGACATAGGACTCCTGATTTTTAGGCTTTTCAGTGTGGACTTATACTGGTGATTCTCCAAGGAGCTTCTAGGACTTTACCCTCAGACTTGATCTGAATTATTGGTTACCCTTGCTCTGTGTCTTTCAGCTCTTTGATTGAGCAACTATTATGCTCTCTGACTTTATAATATAATATGCAGCCAGCTGTTATTGAACCATCTAGCCTCCAATAGTTTAAGCCAATCTGATAAATTATCATGTGTGTGTTTCTGTGTTTGTGTATGTGTGTGTATGTGTTATGTGTGTATGTGTGTATGTGTGTATGTGTGTATGTGTGTGTGTGTGTGTGTGTGTGTGTGTGTGTGTGTGTGTGTGTCCTAATTAGTTTTTGTCAATTCGTCAGAATCACAAGTTAGAGTTCTGGCAAAAAAAACCTACAAGCACATTTGTAGGCATTTTTTTTTTTGATTGATGATTGATGTGGGAAGTGCCATTCCTGAATGGGTGGTCCTGTGGTTCTGGACTGTATAATAAATCAGGTGAGTAAGCCACAAGGAGCAAACCAGTATGAAGTGTTCCTCGCGGCCCCTTCTTCAGTTTCTACCCCCCAGTTTTGGCCTCAGTTCCTACTTCAGGGTCCTATGTAGTTTCCTCCTGCCTTGGCTTCCTTCAAAGGATTGGGATTTGGAATATGTTAGACAAATATATCCTTTCCTTCCCAAATAATTCTGGTCAGTATTTTTTTAATCACATGAATGGAAAGTAAACTAGAGCTGCATATTCCATCACTGATCTTGTTTATCTAGAGAACTCCGTCTAACATACCTACTTTTTTGAAAATACACATTCTCTGTTACATTGAGAGGTTTACATCTTTTTTCTTCCAATGATATTTGATGATGGCAAGATCAGGGCCATCATCAAGCTGTCTTTCTAATACCAAAGTCAGTGCCTGACACAGAGCAGATTATGATAGAGGTTTTTAAAGGTGATACATAGTCCCCAAGTGGCTTTACATGTGGTCGAGTCTCATAATGATGAAGCAGACATAATCACTGTTCCATAAGGAAACTGGCCTGAACTATTTATTTGAAATCTTCAAGTGAGCAGAATTACATTGCTTAAAATATCTTTCTTTCTATAAACTTATATAACTAACTTTACCAAATCTTGAGTTTCACAGTCATAGGGAAAAGAAGAAATTTTATTTTTTTCGCTCTCCCAGTTAAGAAAAAGCCTGAGAGATATGGTCCAGCTGTAGTTCATGCAGAGAAATCACTGAAGCTTGGGGCTATGCACTGCAAACAATGACCTGGAGAAGCAGTAGAGGATCCAGATAGGAGGGGTAGAGAAGAGGGCAAAGAGCCAACAGGACTCAGGAAGCATTGAGTAGAGGTTGCAAGACACGCTGTAAGATGTGACAGGCAGGTTGGGTGCAGTTTAAAGACTTGAGAGGCATAGAAGCAAGTTGACATTCACTTTTACATTTTCAAAATAACAGGAAACTTTTGAAAGGGCCTCATCTGGGAACCAATTTGATTACATCTTCTTCAAAGGAGGCACAGGGAAAAATAGGGATAAAAAGGAAAGGAAGAAACCTTTATGTGAGTATCCGTTCTCAACTCATCCCCCTCCAGCTAAAAAGAAATTAGAAATGAAAACTAAGGCCATAGCCCAGGAAATAAGTAATATGATTGGCTGACAAAATTCACTGTTCAACTAATGCTGAATAGGAGAAGCAGTGTGTGTGTGTGTGGGGGGGGGGGGGTGGGATTGAGGAGGGCCGTGTTGAGGCCTGGTGATGACAATTAGATGCTATGTAATTTACCTTGACTGAAGAGTTGAGTCTCCTAGACTCTGATAAACTCACAGTTATTAAATGGTGTCATAGGAAAGTGATAGGAGAACCTCAGAATGCTATGGAAAGAACCCCTTTCCAGTAAGCATTTCCCCATGACACCATATTAAACTGTCTAATCCTTGATTACATTACCTTTCAGGGGGAATATTACTGACTGTTTGATTCATCTTTTCTGAAAGTCCCACCAGAAATTAGTGCTTGGGGATAAGCTGAAGGGTGGCCATCCACAATTTTCTGCCATCTTATTGTGTTATCCTAATCCTTTCCATTCACACACACTCAGGATCAGACACTGACAGATCTTGTCTTTGATGAGAAATTTCATCTATTGCTTGTATGTTTAAATTTTACTTCCCAAACTCAGAGATTAAATATCCCTGTGTAAAGAGTTTCAATTAATCACCACAGAGATCGAGTCACCAAAGGCAATGACAACATCTTCTGGACACTCCTGGGTCTTCAGCTGCTATCAACATCCTTTTCTTCCCTCGCCAAATGCAAACATTTATCTTGTGTGACCAGACTGGAATGATTCTCTAGTCTTTAAAGATTTATCACTGGCCAGCTCAGTGACAGTGTATTATTCACAAGAAATTTATTTCCATTCCTAGTATTTTTGCCCTCAGTCTAAACTAAGAGAACAACATTTTTCTCTACTCAAAAGAATACTTTGGAAAAGTGGTGAGAAAGAAATGAGAGTTTGTTTTCTTTTCTTTCTTATGTTTTTCTAGTTTTTAAGACGATTTTGAGCTTATGCATTTGGACAAGACAAAGAGTCTGGATTTGGTAATTATTCTAATTAATTAGGCTTGCCAATTTAAATCACTATGATGATGATGATAATAATAAAAATAAAACAATATTTCTGTTGTGTGTTTCTACTGACTTCAGTAACAACTGAGAAATCAGTTTGTAAATTATAAGACACTAGTAAATGTCACATATCCATGAATTTGAAGGAGAGTGGGAAGGAGTAGATGGGAGAGTTTGAAGGGACCAAAGGAAAGGAAGTAAACTTGTAATTTTAATCTCCAAAAAAATCCCTAAAATAAATGTCACATATCAGAATTATTCAATGACATGGCATGCATTTTAGTCTCCTAGGGGAATATGTCTTTTTTCTATTCTTTCTGATCTGTATGCATATTTATTTTTCTTTGACTTAAAATATGCATTGAATGCCTGTTTCAGAACAGCACTGTACAGAGTCATGGCTGACAGTGAATGTGACAGGAAATTGCTGACAGTTTCACAATAAAAATGATTCTGAAGTAAGTTTAAAAAAATAGTATTAATATCTCCTCAGAAAATAAGCAGAACTTTGTGTGAGTTGTTCTGAGGAATGATGCAGGGTAATAATTCCCTATCTTAGTTGGACAGTGGAGTCTCCTGGGGAGCCTGTATAAATATAGTTCCTATGCAATCTATCATGTGTGGAAATAGGCTGGAATATCTCTGTTCTGGCTTTGCTTTCTGTTCTTTAGAAAAACTCCCTTGGAGAATTTTCAGCTAACTGTCGTGTCAGTTCCTTGCTAGAGATGTGGCTGCAGAAACTGTAGACACAGACACAGAGGCACAGTGAAGGTGGTGCCGAGTGAGATGTGGCTGTGGCCATGAATGTGGATTCCTAGAGGAGGAGGGCCTTCAGGTAGGGAGAGGAAGAAAGTTTATATCCAAGATTATCTCCATTGCCTTGACCCAACTGGCCTCCATTTTGCCTCTTCTGGTGAGAGTTTCTAAAATCACAAGGTGAGAGTGCTTCTGAAATTCCCTTCCTGATTGAGCACAGAGTAGCCCCATCTTCAGGACCTGAAAACCCCACATTTGACTATTAGCTATTCCTCTCATTTGGAAATTCCTTTTTGTCTTGTAAAGATGGCATTTATTATTTCTCTCCTATTATAAAATATATGCTTATTATAACACATTCAAACAACTTTTTAAAAACTACCACAAGAATACCATGAAAAGGTCCTTTTCTTTCTGTCCCTTGAAGAAAAGAGAAACTCAAACAAACAAACAAACACAAAACACCAGTGTTTCTTAGGCTCATCTGAGAACTGAAGTTTCAAACATGGAGAGACTGGGAATATGAAGAGTCTTCCTTGCAATCAGTTTACCAGAGACAGAGCTGTTAGGGAAATTATCTGGTAAGAAAATTTAAAGGATAGTGTGAACAAATTCCTGGAGGTTTAGTGTGGACTGACTGGAAAGTTCAAAAGTTCTAAAGACTCAGTAGTTTTGGGATCCTAAACTTTAATAAGTTTTTAACTTTAGGAACACCACTGGTTTTTTCTGTGAAGATCAGTGGGGCAGTGGGGAGAAGAATGGAGATAGGGGGCAGGGAATGGAGAATGGCTATCTCAAATTAAAAGGAAAAAGGGAGAGTTGGGAAATACTCAGAGACATGCTTGCATTCCCAGGGAATCTATTTTTATCAGAGTTTGCTTTGGGGGACAAATATATCCTTTCTGCCTAGAAACAAATACTTCTACAAGTCCAGTAAACACTTCAAGAAGTCATGAACCAGTGACAAGGCCCACCAAAACCATGACACTTAGTTACACTGTTATAGGAGATTTCTAGATTCTAATATTTTTAGCACCATATTAACAGAATCCAAGAAAATAAATGAAGGAGAGCTGACTTCAAGAGTCAGATTCTAGCTTAAGAAGGAAGTTGCAGGGAAACACAATAACAACATGCCTCAGACTGCAGGGAACTTACATTAGAAATCAGTTGCAGAAAGGTATGTACAGAGCCCCAAACAGCTTAATGGGATATCAAAAAAACACAAAATATGCAAATCAAAGATGTCTCCAGAAAAATATTTTTAAATACCTTGAAAATACAATTTATCTTTTTTTTTATTGGATATTTTATTTACATTTCAGATATTATCCCCTTACCCCATTTCCCCCACTTCCCGCCAGGAACCCCTATCCCAGGTCCTCCTCCTACTTCTATGAGGATGTGCCCCTATCTACCCCCTACTCCCGCTTCCCCACCCTCAAATTCCCCCCCACGCATCCAGCCTTCATGGGACCAACAATCTCCTCTCCACCTTTACCTGACAGGCCATCCTCCTTTACATATACACTGGAGCCAAGATCCTCCCTAAGTGCCCCCAGGCTGGTGGTTTAGACCCTAGGAGCTCTGGTTGGTTAGTATTGTTGCTCTCCCCATGAGGCCACAAACCCTTTCAGCTCCTTCAGCCTTCTCTCTCACTCCTCCATTGGGAACCCCATGATCAGTTCAATGGTTAGCTGTGAGCATCCGCCTCTGAATATCTCAAGCTCTGGCAGACCTCTAAGGAGACAGCTATCTCAGACTCCTGTCAGCATGCACTTCATGACATCCACATCAACATCTACCTTTGACGATTGCACAGGGATGGATCCCTGGGTGGAACAGTCTCCAGACGCCCCTCCTTCAGTTTCTGTCCTACACTTTGTCTCCATATTTGCTCCCTTGAGTATTTTGTTACTCCTTCTAAGAAGGACCGAAGCACCTCCACTTGATTCTTCCTTCTTCATGAGCTTCATGTGGTCTGTGAGTTGAATCTTGGGTATTTCAAGCTTCTGGGCTAAAATCCATTAATCAGTGAGTGCATACCATGTGTGTTCTTTTGTAATTGGGTTACCTCACTCAGGATGATATTTTCTAGTTCCATTCATTTACCTAAGAATTTCTCAAATTCATTGTTTTTAATAGCTGAGTAATATTCCATTGTGTAATTTATCAAAATGTCAAGGTGCTGTAGGAACCAGTGTGCAGAGAGAAGTGTGTGGAAGTGGGTCTGAACATGGAGAAGAAACCCAAAGCAGCACTGTTAGGACACATACAGTCCAAAACAGGGACAAGGACAATCAGTGCTGGTCGGAAGAGAAGAAGAGGGTTTCTTATTCTTGCTGATGGGAAAGTTACATAGGACAGCTGTTTTGGAAGATGATTTGATAATGTAGTTAAGTGAAGATCTCTTGCCATCTGATCCTTGCTTGCTATGAAAATGATTTGAATTACCAAAACTTATGTGCTTAGAAACCCACAGGTTTTACAGCAGCTTTCAAGACATCCTCTAGTAGGTAAGTGGATAGAGTACAAGGCACTCAAGCGGTACCAACCTACATGAATTAGCTCTGTGTATCACTAAGATTCACAGAAACGCTTTGGTAATATAGTTATGTGAAGGAAGCAATTTGGGAAGCATTATATATTGCATAGATTTCTACTGCATGGTATCCTGGTAAAGGTAAACTATAGAGATGGCAAACAGGTCTATGGTTTTTCTGGGGCCTTGAGGGAAAGAAAAATGAACTGATAAAGCACAGAGACCTGGAGAAGCAACAGAACTATCCAGCCTGATACTGAATGCTGGATACATGTTTTTATTCAATAGCACAAAACACAAACTGTAGTCTATGTAGTTTGAGTGATACTAACATGGTAATGTGGATCCATCCATTGTGTCCAAATCTGAAATAAATGTGTGTATGGACAAAATAAATACATGTGATAATTTCTGATAATTTCTGTAGACCTAAATAAGTTCTAAACTGAAAGCTTACTGCTAAAGCATTTTGTTCTTTTATTAATGTCTTTTTATACACCAAAAAAAATCAATAATATAAAAATTAAATATCTTTTTAAAAATGTAATATTCTTTTTTTTTTTTTTTTGTTCTTGAAGATGAAACATTTTAATTTGACAATATCACTTAACATTGTTCAGGGAGCACCCATAACTCCCAGAATTTCCAGCCAGGTAAAAGGAAGTTCTAGAAATTACTGGATTTCCTGTAGTCTGGTTGGTTGCCTATGAGAACTCGGAGTAGTAGCTAGAAAAAGCATAGTGGGTATGCTTTTTCTCTGATCCAGCACTCTGCACAGCTCTTGTAATTCACCAATTCCTCAGGCTTAAACCACAAGAGCGTCTCCTTTGCAGTCTCCACAGAATCGCCGTGTTGAAAGATATTCCTGCCAACTTGGATGATAAGGCCTCTGAGGATGGTCCCAAGCTTAGAGTTGAGGGGTTGGTCTTCCCTCATCACCCAGCCTGTCTTCACAGTTTATCCCATCTCAGACCATAGCAACCATGGCCCTAACTGCATGCATGCATTTCTCCAGGCATGTAAAAAAAAACAGATGGCCCCCAGGCCGAAAAATTTCAAACCAAAAAGGTGGAATCCCTTCTATTCTAAATGCTTGATAAATTCTCATACAAGATCCTGCTGGGTCTCATCCGGCTTGTTATCAGTGAAGGTGCGCTCATTGTTGGCCGTAGTCGCTTCAGAAGCTTGAGGTTTAAGTCTAGCTGCAACTGCTTGTATTGGAGACACACCCTAGTCCCACATGGTTCCCAGCATCTGCTCACACAGAATGCTTTTGTAACAGGTGCAACTCAGGAGAGCCCTTTAGGGAAAACCCCACAAATCCATTCTTCCCATGTTTGGAGGGTGTCATTCTAGCTGTGATAAGCAATGTTAAAAATTAAGACAGTCTCCAATGACTGTTTTCCCTCAGCTTAAGGCTCCTATCCTATGCTTCTTATTGCAATTAGTATCACTGAAATGGATGATTACTTATATCTCTCATCATTCCCTTGTCAAGAAGAACCCATCTGTCTAATGTTTGTATTCCTACAGTTTGTTAGAGTGTGAGGAACCTAGTAGATACTTAACACTTATTTCCTGATTAAAGGAATGCATTTTTTAAATAAAGTTACCTCATTGGATTCCTAGTTGTCATTATACCGGATAGATTGAATAGTAACAAATAGAGTAAGACTTGTTTTCACACACACACACACACACACACACACACACACACACACACACCCTTTGAGAAGATGGGCAGAATTTAATTTATGTACAAAGTATATTACATCAAATAGTCAAAAAACCAAGGCACACAATGTGGTCTGCCATCTTGAGATATGTCTCTCTCTTTTACTATCTTTTAAAAGAGTAGTTGTATTCTCAGTGTGTCAAGAATATGTGAGTTAGAGGGAGGTTTTAAATGTCAGAGTTCAGGCTGGCCTTTTCTAAGTTGCAGAAGACTAGAACAGTGGGGAAAAACTGCTGGGGTTCATTTTTCTGGGCAGCTTCCTTCCTGTATACATTCTCTGTGTGGCAGTGTGTGCTTCTCCTACTCATGCAGTTCTGCTTGTTTTCAAATTCCTTCTGATCAAGCTCCACTCTATGGATGCCGAATGCATCCTGAATGTTGTAATATAGATAAATAATGTATTCTCCTTTCCTTGAAGAGCTTTACAGCTTTCTGATATCTTCATACAGACAAATTCAGTTTGATCTCTAGTTTAAGAGAGGGTAAGATTATTTCTGGGTCCAAGTGAGATGTCTGGAGGTTCAGGGAATCGTCCCAGTGCCTGCTTTCTTCCTTACAGCTTTTCTTACTTTGAGCCTTGATGGGAAACAGAAGGGAGCTCTACCAGCCATTGCAGATCTCCAGATAGTTAAAGAAGCAGGCCATATCCTATTCCCTAAGCGGCCTCTCTTCTATCCTTTTACATCTCTGACATCCTGCAAAGTTTCGTTACCTACCCCTCAACATCTAATCTGCACTGGTATTGATCTCATGAGTTGAACATGGAGGTTTGAGTACTTTTTATTTCTTCCCATAATACAGCCTATAATATTCTAGATCTAGAAAAGCAGTTTTTTATGAGTATAAGCTGTCAGTATCTTTGGTATTCTTGGCAACCAAGGTATAATTTTGATGCTTATTGCCTGTATAAACCACAACCCTTTCCTTTTGTGAATTGCTATTGATTTCTGAACTCCAAGCATAGGAAATTAACATTTATACTTGTAAGATCTACTTTGTTAGACACATTCAACCCCTAATCCCAACCTGTTTTAACACTTTCTTCCACAAATCAATCATCCTTTACATTGATTATGCCTCCTATTGTTCTATATTAGATTTTGTTAGTCTGTGATTCAGGAAAGGATCAGATATATTGGAGAAGAAACAATGTCTTTATCAAAGAGGCTTATAAAATCAAAAGGATTTTTTTTTTTTTTTTTTTTTTGTGCTGTGCTCCATGTCCATTGTTTATCAGCTGGGTCTCTTGTTTCTTGCTTCCTTGGGAGTCAATTAACATGGAAGGAGGAAAATTTATTTGGGGAGGTTTTAGAATCAATAATTAAAAGTAAAACATAATATGTTAGCCTAAGGTTTCGGGGTGGAATGTTGTATATTAAATGATAAATTTCCTCCATAGACTCCTGTACTTAACACCTGGTCCCAAGTTGGTGGTATTGTTTCAAGAGTTAAGAAGCTTTTAGGACATGGAACCATTGCTGAAGCAAGTGCACCCTGGGGTAGCCTTGTGCCACTTCCAGTTTACTCTCTGCTTCTTATGTAAAATCAGGCAAGATTCCTGTTCATTTTACCATATTGACCCCACTACTATGGACTCCAGCCTTCTGGGACCAAAGTGCACATTCTTCTTTAACTTCCTGTTGGTCATGATAATTTATTCAGGAACTGAAAAGTAGTTAATACATTTTTCTTCCTTAGCTAGAATAATTTCATATCCTTGCCAACTACATTGAGGTTAGAAATTGTAATTCTATCATGTAGTTATGAACGGTGCCAAAGAAAATCACAGTGTAGTCTCTATGCATAACAGTTAATAAAAAACATTTGCTACATAAAACAAAGACCTAGGGAGTATTCCTATAACGCATTCCAGGATAAGATGTGCATAGATGCATTAATCAACCCTCAGCGGGATAGGTTCTTTTAGTGAGGTATGATGTGCTTGAGTCTCCTGCCACATTTTATCATCTTATTTACAACACATTCTGAGAGATGAAGTTAAAACTTACCCTCTGTCATGAAATATCTTAACTTTTTTTAAATATGAAATTTTGTGTTTGCTTTACCATTCTGTAACATTCTGAGGACTGACTGCATATGCCCTTCTGGATTCAAGGTTATTCTTTTTCAGTTTAGAAATAACATCTAGATAATTAAAAAAAAATCTCTATAATTGCAAAATTCTAAAAAAAATCTTATCCTGTTTATCTAATCCAATAATATGGTATTCTGTCATTTATTAGTGTTTCTCCAACCCTTGTAGCTTACAATGATGATCAATTCTGTCTGTAGATCACTCTTGGATCCCATGAGACAAAGACAGGGAAGAAGATACAGTTTTCAGTGCTGAACACATACACACAAGAAACTAAAAAACAAAACAAATATATTAGTTGTTTTTCTCTTGCTGTGATGGCTATCATGATCAAAAGGGACTTATGAAAGAGTAAATTTATTTTGGCTCATAGTTTAAGGCTAATAGCCAGCAAGGTGTGGTGGGTGATTGAAGCAGGAAGCGGAGGAATCATATATCTAACTACAAGAGGAATTAGAGAACAGAGTAGTATATCTATACACCCTCAAAGCCTGTCCTCAGAGATGTACTTCTTCCAGCAAGGCTATACCTTTTAAAGATCCCACGTCCTCTCCAAACAGCACTGTCAGTTGGGAAATGTATGTTTAAAGAACTAGAGCCCATGCAACACATTTCTCACTCAAATCAGCACACCAAACAAAACAGAAGATTATCTTTGAACAGCATGGCGAACTTCTTGGCAGTGAATGCTAGGACAACGATGTATGTTTAGGAGATTGTGTCACTGTTTCCAGTTACTCTTAGCTTTTTTAAAATTTAATTTTTTTTTTATTTATCCATTTTACATTCTGCTCACTGCCTCTCCCCATCACCTCTTCCCTTTTCCTCTAACACCCCCACCCCCTGCCCACTTTGGCATTTAAAGTACCTGGGAGGCTAGGTGCTTCCTCTCTGTCTGTCCCACTGAGGACAGACAAGGCACCCCAGGTAGAAGAAAATTTGAGGCAACAGTTTTAGGGATAGCCTTAGCTCCAGTTGTCCGGTACCCACATGAAGACCAAGCTGCACATCTGCTCCATATTCACCTAAGTCCAGCCTGGTTTTTTTTTTTTTGTTGTTGTTTTGTTTGTTTTTGTTTTTTGATTTTTGGTTTTTTTTTTTGTTTTTGTTTTTGTTTTTTGTTTTTCAGTTAGTGGTTCAGACTCTGAGAGTCCCAGAGGTCCAGGTTAGTTAAGTCTGTTGGTTTTCCTGTGGAGCTCCTATCCCCTTCGAGGCCCACAATTCTTCCTCCTATTCTTCCATAAGAGTCCCCAAGCTCCACCCATTGTCGGGCTGTGGTTGTCTGTATCTGTCTGAGTCAGCTGCTGGGTGGAGCCTCTTAGAGAACAGCCATGTGACTCCAATCTGCAAGCATAACATAGTATCATTAATAGTGTCAGAAATTGGGTTTCCATGAGATGGGTCTCAAGTTTGGGCCAGTTATTGGTTGGCCATTCCCTCAGTCTCTGCTCCATCTTCTACATCTACATTTCTTGTAGACAGAATAAATTTGGGGTTGAAAGTTTTGTGGGTAGGTTGGTGTCTCTGTTGCTTCACTGGGGTTCCTGCCAGGCTACAGGAGGTGGCCTCTTTAATTCCATATCCCTAATGTTGTGATCACAGTTAAGGTCACCCCCAAAGATCTTGGGACCCTCGCTTGTCCCAGGTCTCTGTCTCATCTGGAGATGGCTACTTCTTCACTCCTGCCAGCTGCAGATTTCCATTCATTTTTATGGCCATCTAGCCATCTCTCTGTCCTTCCACACCTGATCCGAACCCCCATTTCCCTCCCCATCCTTCCTCCTTCCCAGTTCCCTCCCTCCATCTGTCTCTTATAACTATTTTATTCCCCCTTCTAAGTGAGGTTCAAGCATCCTTACTTGTGCCTTCCTTCTTGTTTAGCTTCTTTGGATCTATGGAGTATAGCATGGTACCTATATTTTATGACTAATCTCCACTTAGGAGTACATGTTCTTTTGGGACAGGTTTACCTCATTCAGGATGATATTCTCAAGTTTCATCCATCTGCCTACAAAATTCAGGATGTCTTTGCTTTTAATAGCTGAATAGTATTCTATTTCCCTTAGCCTTTTTAAAAAATGAGAAGGCTTTTATACTATGCCCCATTGGGCATAGGTAATTATGTATTACTTTGGCCAATAAAAATTGGTAGAAGGCATGCATGTCAAGAGAAAGTGTTAAGAGATGTTACTGGATCTGTTGTTGCTATTTTCCAAACTGTATTGGAATAGTATATACCAGATGTCTCCTTTTCAGCATGGATTAAAAAAAAAAAAAAACATAAAGAGTGATTGCAACCAACCTATGCCAACATTCACAGCAGTTTGGCAAAAAACTTTTGTTACAAGCTGCCAAGATGGTAAGTTACTTGTAATCACATTAATAGTGAAAAATGACTGGCACAGGAAGATGGCTACTAAGTATATAGAACTAACCTTGAGGCACAAGGTAATAAACTATCAAATGCTCTAAACATGGGGGTTTTAAGTTTACTAGGATTATTGAATCCAGTGAAAAAAGTCAAGAAAGACATGAACCATCAGGCCATCTGTTTGGAGACCAAGTAATGCATGTAGAAAGCTTCTGTAAAAAGGAAAGAATCTGCTAATGGCAAGGCATTATCCTAAAACATTATTGATTTGTGCAGTGAATTCAATGTTGGCAATAGAAACGTAATGTTTGTGAACTTGAAAGACTGGCTTCAAATTAAAGGGACCAGGAAAAAAAGCAGGGATGAAAAAATGAAGTTAACCCAAAGGAGGGACTTTGATGAAGATCTGGATTCTTAGATAAATAGCTCTGTTGATATAGGTCTCTGTGTTGAGCTTTGAGAAGATAGGATATCATAATCCCAAAATGGGCCCAGGGTGGACTCTGGATGCTTTGTTATAGAAAGGGTACTAAAGTCACACTCTTAATAAATTGCCCTGTCATGCACAGACTCGTTTTTATTCGAACAGGGAGGAAACCAGACAGAGAGTTCCCATCCAGGACCAAACATCAACCCCTTGATTGATTGTAAATGGCTCAATAGAACTGGAAGAAAGGGCCTAGAGGGTGGAGACCAGGCTTCCTCTCTTTGTAAATAATACAAGATGATAAAGGATGTTCTGCCAAGTTCCGTGGAAGTTGTCTTTTCAGAAAAATTCCCTCACAGCTCTCCTCATCACGCTTTCCCATGTAATTGGAGCTGTGGGATTGAGATGCATTAATCTCCACTCTTCAGTAAGTTACAAGAGGCAGAAGTAACAAAACTGATGCTGGAAGAAATGTTGCCTTAATAAATGTGTGGAAGAAACAAAATGATCCAGGACAGCAGGAGGAATTCAATACTCATCTGAAAACAAATCTCATCCATTATTCTTTCCCAATGACTCTCAAATCTTTGTGGGAGTCTCGCTGATTGACCTGAACTTTCCCAGACACAGCATTCTTGCCCATGCCTTATTCATACTTTGTTCTTCAGGATAAAATCTTGTCTGTCTTTCAAGGTGCACACTAGGAGCTCTGTCTCATTTTTGTTTTCTGACAGTGTGATTTCTATTCTATCACCCTATCTGTATCTATCTCTCTGTCTTTCTCCTCCACTAGCTTTCAACTTCACTGGGAAGATAACCTTGTAGCATTCTGATTTTGTATCCTTGGTGCCTGATACTCTGTCTGGTACAAGGAGGGTCTGAATCGATAATTCATGAGTGACTACATTTTCTCTAAAATCCCCTTTTCCTGTATTTTTATTTTAAGGTAGGCTCTACACCAGATCCAGTTTTCCCTCCATTTACTGAGCTCTGGAACCAGTTCTAGAATTCTAGAATTACTCCAAGACAGGAATTTTCACATATCAGAAGTCAGGTGGTCTGTTCTCCAAGTTGCTGTTTGCCTCAAAGGAAAAAAAAATCAAGATAGGGTCTCATTATGAAGCCTGGGCTGGTCTTAAACTTATGATCCTTCTGCCTCAGCATACCAATTTGCTTTCCTGATAGATAAGTCAATGTGGAATGTGTTCTCTGCATAATTCAGAGTTGCCTGTAACCCCATGGAAGTGTATAAAATTGCATGGTGAGCGCAGAGGGACACCAGGAGAGCATTACTACTGCAGCATACCACTGCTCAGGCATTTGACCATACACAGCCTGGGTATCACAGTGATTTGTGGTATTGACTATATCCTAGCTAAGGTGATTTCTTTCAAGCAGAAGTGAGTTTTTTCTTATTTGATTCCAATGGACCTGATTGAACTAACATCTTTGCTAGCTGATGGCCATTTGGGGTATGCCCTTTCTCTCACTAGATGCTTTCTAATTTCATCTTCACAGAGAAGAAGATTCTACAGGGAGGGTGGCCAGCTGACTCTAAAGCAAATGTTTTCTGTTGAGAGATGTCACTTTTTCTGCATATTTACAACATTGCATAGATTATGTATCTTTGATAATCTTTAGATCTAGAAAACATCCGATTTTTTTTTTTCAAGAATCATTACAAAGAGAAAAAATAAAGAGCGGGAGAGGGAAAAATCAAAGTGTATTGTCAAAAAGATAGTCAATTCCAGGTGCTATTCTCTCTAAAGCAGGCCATCATGTTAAGATGTTGCATTTGGCTTTCAAATGTCTGAGAATGCCTACTCATAATACTACAATTTTAGAGATATCATTGGCAATATTAAACAACAATACCAACTATCATATATTCATGGCTATGTTCTTTTCAACCTCCCGTATCTTTCTTTACAATAGCAACTTTTCTATTATTCTAAATGAGAAAATGGAAATATGAAGTATCATGTATTCCACAGGCTTTGAGGACAGAGCTTAGAGTCAGGCAGCCCTCTGCTCACATCTAAGTTTAATGCATACTAGAAATTTCCCTAAAACTTGTCTACGTCAGTTTTTTCTCTGAAAATTGGATATAATAATCATTACCTCATAGTACTGCAGGTGAAGAAAAGCAAGACTACAAGACCATCATAGTCTGATCTTCTCCTCCATAGGCTTTTTTTGGTCCTTTTGCTACTGGTTGCTATGGCTTCTTATAGACTAGTTGTGGTTGTCTGAGAATCATGCCCATGAGTTCGTATGTTTTAATACTTGGTCCCCAGTTGATAGAACCCTTTGGGAACTATTAGAAAGTGTGGCCTTGCTGGAGGACGTGTGTCACAGAGGCAGATTTTGAGGTTTTAAAAAATACCCACCATTTCCAATGTGCTCTTTGCCTCCTACTTGTAGTTTGAGATGTGAATTCCCAGATGTTACTTCCACCATGTCTTAGAGTCAGCATTATAGACTCCAGCCTGCTGAAACCACAAACCCAATTAAACATCTAATTTTATAAGTTTCCTTTTTATGGTATTTTATTTCAGAAATGAAAAAAGCTACTAATATACTAACATATTGGTAACCTTATTCATCACTTTTGAGCTAGGGCAATTGCTTTCAGCTCTGAACACTCAAAAGACATGTTCTCTCTACAAGACAGAAAGGCAATCTTACTTGGTTGATTCTGACAGACCTACTTTGCCAGCTGCTTGAAATTTGGTGTGTGCACCCTTTTCTCACTAGCTGCTCCCCTAATTGTGTCCTAATTTATGTGTCCTTTGAGTTTGTATTCATAAAATTCTTCATTTCTGGCCATCTGATTGACTGGTGCGTGCGTATGGGTGCTTCTGCCTTCATATTTGTAGGTTCTCAATACTAGTTGCTTATTGACATCAATTGACAAACTGTTAACACATGCCAAATCTGACTTGGGAGAATCTAATTTGTCAGCACTCAGAATGTGCATTTGAAAATTCTTTTTGCTCTGGTTTGTATAAATAGCCTGGCTGTGGACCACTGAGTCACACTAAGTGCAAAGATCAAGTGTGTCTATAAGCTATCCTTTTTAGTGTGACTGTGTGGTGGCTTACTAGTTCTAAGTATCACCAAACAGTGATTTGGGCAGAGACTAGGCTTTCTCTATTCTACAAATACAGAAGTTAAAATCCAGAACAATGATGGCATTTTCATGCTATTCAGCAAGTCTAATCGTCCCTCACTGGCTTCCCTGAACCTAAGCTCTCACTTTCAGTAAAATAGATTAGGATGTCCATTCATTTTGCTAAAGTCAGAAGGTATACAGAGTTAACATGACTATATGCCTTGGGGTATGACTATGAACATAATTTGGCAAATTCAGATGAGTATTTCCTGATTGTGGATAGGCGTGATGGAAGCCAGGACTTGGAAAAGAGTGATGTGCATTGTGGGTACTTTTATGACAGTATCAGGAAACTGTCTTCACTTGGGGCAGGAAGCTCTGAAAAGTTTTTCATGTAAACTGCTTTATGTTGGTTTGAAAGCTCATGGAAATGTCATCTCCTTCAGCAACTTGACTATTAGAGCACAAAATGTTTAATTAAATAGAAATATTGAATTAAATTCACCTTTGTTGATATGCAAAGAGGGTTTATTCCCTTGAATTTATTAAATCGCTGGTTGAATGGGGATGCAATTATAATCTAATATTAAACTCTTGGAGAGGATCAGCTCAATCATAAGAAAATGTAACCTGCAAGTTGAGTGTCTTTATATTATAGTCTTCCATGCTAAGGGAAGACTGTACAGATTGTCCTGTTCCGTATGCATTGGGAATATTTTCAACAAGGTCATACAATCTAATTTCCAAGATTTATAAACTGCCATGTCTTAATATATTCACTCTCTTGTTCATTTAGGGAATGTTTGTGGCTTCCTGCTGAGTGTTCCCAGTCCCCATTCTTATTATGGCCAGAAGACAGGAGTGGCTCTTCCTTGCCCTCACTGAGTAGTGGGAGACAGAAAATCAAAGTGTATTAAGAAGAGGAGCATTATTTGTGCCTCTTGAGCTGTATTTTTAGGCTAAATATGCAAAAGGAAGAGGGTTAGAGGCCTGTGAAGTGCAGAGCAAGCTTAGTGCACTAAGAAGAGCATGGTAAAGTCATTGCAGCAGTAACAACACCTAGAGAGACATTACCAATGACAGCCACATACACTTCAATGTGTATGCTGCATTGAATTTTGAATGTAGTAAAGGAGCATGGTGAAATAAGACAGATGGCAGGAGGAAGGAACAATGTCAAGGTCTAACACTTTCAGGCTCACAAACTTACATCTCCTTCCCATGATAATGGGGAGTCAGTCAAGAAATAGGAATGCATTATAAGCTTGCTTGTCTGCTTATCAATCTTTCTGTTTGTATTTCTTTTCCTTTCTTTAGCCCAATTTACTGGCTTCTATGGTTGATAAAAACAAAAGGATAACATTAAGGAATCACATCAGGGATGAGAACCAAAGATTTCCAGGACTTTCCATCGCTCATCTCTATTTTCCTTCTCTTGGAATGCTGGCACTAGCCCCTCTCACTTCAAATACTGTTTCCCATGCAGTCAAAGATCTGATGAGTTAACTTACCATTCTGTGTGTACCAGTTAGAGGAGAGGAGTCCAGATAGCCTTGCTTGGACCAATACATTTGGCCGTGATCTGAGATAATCTGAGACAGACAAATATTGAAATGTTCCCTTAAGGGTCAGAGAGATTCTCCATGCTAAAAGTGCATATCACTTTTTCAGAGACCAGAGTTAAGTTCCCAGCACCACAAGTGACTTCAACTGCCTTCAAGTCCAATCCAGAGGATACGTTACCTCTTCTGGGTTCTGTAAGCCTGCACACACATCACGCAAACACACATACTCTCTCTCTCTCTCTCTCTCTCCTCTCTCTCTCTCTCTCTCTCTCTCTCTCTCACACACACCACACACACACACACACAAATAATACTTAAAAAATTAACAAGTTCCTTCAGAGGCTGAATACAATAGTGATGAGTCCTGAACTGGGACAGTGACTAATGGGAAGGTGAGATGGCCGAATGGCTGAACTTACAGAAAGGAGCATGCGCATTTTGGCTGTGCTTGAAGAGTGGGCAAAGGAAAGGTACAGAGGTGTGAGGCATGGGAGAGACAGCCTTACTTTCCTACTTGCTCAACTGGGTGATGGTGAGCTCATTTCTTACATATGAAGAAAAGCAGTTCACCATGAAAGACAGAGGCTAAAATTTTCGTTCTAGTTTACTGGTTTATTATTTAAAAATTCTTTTCTGAAAAATTTCAAAGTCATTAATTGTTCCATTTGAAAAAAACCTCATATTTAACATAAAATCTCATTTTTATAGATCTGAAGTAGGTGCTATTTTTCTAATATATATGTGTAAGGATAGCTGGTTAGCCGATGTAGCAACATTATAATAATAGTCTAGGAAAAACAGTCAGTAGAAACTGAAGAAAGAAAAGCTAGGTAGCAGTGCCTAGTAATGCCATTCATAATGTCCAGTCAAATTAGCTTCCTTCAAAATTAAATAGGTAGGTGACTCAACAAGTCTTTTTCTTACTTTTAAGAAATATATTGTCCTTATAAACACTATAAATGCAACCAAAGGGCATCATCTTTGTTTACAAACAAACACAGCTCAGATATTTCACTAGTTCAAACTCAATTCTCCAGTAGGATGAGATTCACTGGACATTGACTTGAGACATAGAATAACAGATTTTTACATCCTTGTATGTAATCTTTATTCTGCTTCAAATGGCCTATCAGTATTCCCTGGTGGGTAATTCCAACTTATTTTTACAACTGAATGAAATGCCCTCTCTCCATTGTGAAAATTCCCCCAAGGACAAATTAATTATTTTTCTTCTTGTGGTTTACTTAGTGGCATCCACAGAATTTTACTTCACTGGTACTCAAGTCTATTTTGTGAGCTTTCATTCAGTTTCTTTAGTCCCTCTGTGATTTTGTTTACTATGCAATGTGCTTTATAGCATGTGGACTAAAGCAATACAGTGCACTCAAAGCACATGAAGTGTTTAACACAGTGTTTGCAAGATAGACAGAGCTCAAAACATTAGAAATAAGTGAATTCATGAACATAAGTATAAATGTAAAAGGATAGTCCAAGATAGCCAGATAGAAGACACCTTTTTGGGTCTTTTGGTGAGTGACAGTGAAAATGTTGACATTCAACTAATATCTTCACTTTGAATAGTTAGTATATGTTGTATGTAACAATGTTTTAATAAAACATAGAAAACAGAGTGAGGAGGGTACTCCCTGTCACTAGCTGAATAGCCTTTGGCAGTTGATGGCTGCTTATGGAGACAGAATCATTTCTCTTCTGGGCTTGACTACTGGCAGGCTTTGTATTCCCCAGGGATATCCAACAATCATTCCTATATGGGTAGTACTGGTAGATTATTTTAAGAAAATAAAGAAGACATGAAGTTGGAAGGAGATGTGTTGATAGGAAGATCCAGGGATAATTGGAGTGAAGGAATAGAGATGGATATAATAAAGATGCATTATATACATGTATCAATTTTCAAAGTATACATTTTTAACAAGAGAAATACTGTGTTTTTATACTACTTAGTTAATAACAACTCTACTTTTCAAATGAAAAATCGACCACCAAAATGACCTTTCAACCAATGAATGGATAATGAAAATATGGCATATATACATAATGGAATGTTTTTCATCTCTAAAAATTGAAGTCATGAAAATTGTATGTACATGTCATGGACATATAAAATAGCATACTGAGTGATATAGCCCAGATCCTGAAAGACAATTACCACATGTTCTCTTTGTTGATCCTGACTCTGAATCTTTAGATATTACTCTATGATCTAAAGTGACCAAAGAAAATAGTAAAACAAGATCATGGATGTTAGAAGAATAACTCTGTGAAGGAGAATAGCAGGATGCAAGTGTTATAAAGAAGGAAATGGGAAATGGGAAAAATCAGAGGGGAGGGAATATAGAGGGAAAAGGAAAGAGGAGGGAAACATGCACATGCACATACAAACACACACACACACACACACACACAGAGAAGAGAGAGAGAGAGAGAGAGAGAGAGAGAGGAGAGAGAGAGAGAGAGAGAGAGAGAGAGAGGAGAGAGAGGAGAGTTTGAATGAAGTTACACCACTTAGGATAATAATGAGATAATAGGCTTTCTAAGAGCCATAGACTAACAAATCCTCCATTTCCAGGCACATGAAACTTCACTTCAAGGGTAGGTCAGAGGAGTTCACGAGACTTCTAGAATAGCAGTTGCCTCCAAGAACTTGAAAGGAGAACCCTATCTCTGAAGACAGCACATACTTTTGACATAGCTTGGAGGAATTGAGCTGGGACTGGCTTGGAAGTCTCGTCCTTGAGGACTATCTTTCATGGTAATTGAAGGTGCCCACAAGCTACCCAGAAGGGAGAGCAATCATAGTCCTGTCCAGATGTAAAACCTAGGAACCACAACAATGGCCAGCATGCTAAGATATTCTCAAGTGTACAATGGTGACACTTATATATTGGGGCCCACCAATAGCTATCGAATTGGACTTAAGGCTTCCTCAATAAGAAGAAATCACACCTGATACTATAAACCAGAGCAACTGTCTGTGGTTGGTGAGGGCATGGACCCTAGAACAGAATAAACTAATACCACTTTCCTAAATCAGTACAATTTCTAACTGTACTCTAAATGCTTATCCTTATTCCTTTACTCACAGTTAAAAGTGTAGCTTGAGCCCTTAATACAGAAGCACCTTTTTGAAGCAAAAAGGTAGAATCACAGAAAGCCACAGCTGGCTATAAATGCTGAGAACAACTGGCTTTGGGATGTCCAACCACATTGATATATCTTTGATACCAAATCTGTGCCTAAGGCTCAGGGAACATTGTGGAGAGAGGCTAGATAGATTTTAAGAGCGAGAGCATCAGAATGTCTGTTGAGAGACTGTCTTCTGTATGTAACAGGGAAGGTACACCCAGGAAATTTCAACAAAACTGTCACCTAAAAATCTAGTTGACATACCAATATCGATGAGGAACTCATATTTGATCCAACTCTTAGATGAAGAACTACTGGTAAATAATGGCTGTTGAGAGAGAGAGAATTGGTCTTTCCAGAGATGATTCCCCAGATACATTATCCAACATTAAGTATTCATCGCTAAATATTAATTGAATTGAATGCATGTCTTACAATATTTAGTCACTTTATTTTTGAAAGTTTTTTTATACAATATAGTTTGATCATTGTTTTTGTCCTCCAGTTCCTCCCAGATCCTTTCCATTTCACACAACTTTATGTTCTTTTCCTCTCTGCCTTTCCAAACAGACAATCAAACAAATAAAACCAAGAGGCAAACAAACCAAACCAAACACAAAAACAAAAGCAAGAAGCAAAAAACATCATAAAATACAAAAACAAAAATCAAAACAAACAAGCAGAAGACCAATATGATAAAAAACAAAATGAAACAAAGAAGAAAAAGAGAGAAATGGTTAAACAAGAAGAGAGAGAGAGAGAGAGAGAGAGAGAGAGAGAGAGAGAGAGAGAGAAAGTTCAAGAACACTTTTCATTTCATATTGGTCAACTATTCCTGACATAGAGTTGATATACTCAATGAGATTCCATTATAGAAAACCAATTTTTCTTTTACTGACAGGTAACAATTACAAATAACTTCCTAGATAATGATAGGACCCTGGTTTACTTTCTCCTCTGAGTGCTGGGAACTCATCTGGCTTGAATCTCTTCAGACTTATGTATGCTGCCTCAGTTTCTGTGAGTGATATATGCATCAGTCCTTTTGTGTGTGGAAGACATACTTTCCGTAAAGTCATCCATTACTTCAGGCTCTCACACTGTTTCCGCTCTTCTCTTCCACATAGATCTCTGAGATTTGAAGGGAAAGGTTTGATGAATCTAAAAGGACTAAGTGCTTCAAAGTCTCTCCCTCTCTTCACATTGTCAAGTTGTGTGTCTCTGTGCTAGTTCTCCAGGAGCTTTTCTGATGTGGGTTCAGTGAGTCGCTGATCTGCTGGTAAAATGGTATATCATTAGAAGTCATTTCATTGCCTGTTCTTCGAGTGGACTAATAGTAGGTTTTCCTCAGATATGTTGACTATCTATTCTCATGTTCTTGGCCACTTTAGCAGTGTCAGGAATGGGTTTCACCTAATGGAGTGGGCTTTAACCCAATCAAAATGTTGATTGTTTGCCTCTGTAACATTTGTTCCTTGATTGCTCCAATATATCTTGCAGGTATGTGTCTGTTGTAGGTCACAACAGCTGATGATATTCCTGATTACTTTTTACACCACTATAGTAGAAAGTATCTCCCAGGACCATGAACCGTAGTTAGCAGAAGTAAAACTTCTAGTTAGGCACAACCTCCAATTCTCTGTGTTCAATGACATAAGGAAGTACTGTCTTCATCAAAAGAGCCCTACCATCAGATTTTGGAGTAACTAATATTCTTTGCAATAGTTTGTTAAGGGTTTTTGTGGAGGTAGAGTGTTTAAGGAGTCTCTTTGGCCAGTGACTCAACAAGATGCAGACCCATTCCTGGCCCTGGATGTCTTACTTTGTGGAATAAGATGTCTGGTTGGGCATTGCCTGTTTCATTATATGTGAACCCATCTAGATTCCTTTCATATCTATATCTATCTATCTATCTATCTATCTATCTATCTATCTATCTATCTATCTATCTATCATATAATATTTCTACAGTAATAGATTTCCATATGATTTTTAAGTAGTTTTTAGTGTTATTTGTTCCTCTCCATATTTCTTTGTTTACCTTTCTCCCATTCTTTGCCTTATTTAACTCTTCTATTATAGCTTCCTTCTTTTGTCTACATAGCAATGTATTTTATTTTTCCTTCCTTCAGACATCCTCTTCTCTTACCTGGTCCCTTACTAGGTCCCTAACCTCTGTGGTTATCCAGATTGTAGCACACATATCAAAGGCTTAAAAGCTAACATCCACAAATAAAAGTAAACATACAATATTTGTTATTAGGATGCTTTTTTCTAGCTCCATCAGTTTATCTGCAACTTTTGCAACAGATGAATAATATTTCATTATACAAATATACTACATTTTTCATAGCTATTCATCAGTTGATGGACATCTACAATATTTCTAATTTCTGGATTTTATAAATAGAGCAGCAAGGAGCATGTTGAGCAAGTATCTCTGTAGTAAGATGTAGACATCTTTGGCTATATGCCCAAGAGTGGTATAGCCAGAATTTGAAGTAAATCAATTCCAGCTTCCTGAGAAATTGCCACACTGATTACCACAGTGGCTGTAGAGGCTTGCACTCCCACTAGGTTTTCCTTTCTTCACATCCTCACCAGCATGAACTGTCATTTGTTTTATTGATCTTGGCTATTCTGACTAGTGCAAGATGAAATCTCAAAGTAGTTCTAATTTGCATTTCCCTGGTGGCTAAGCATGTTGAATATTTCTTTAAGTATTTTTCAGCCATTTGCGTTTCATCTTTTGAGTACTCTCTGCCTTTTGTGTACCTCATTTTTAAATTAGGGACAGGAAGAATAGTGAAAATTGTTTGCCTGTATCCCCAGCCCAGTGTGGCCACTGGAGTCCCTGGTAGAAAGTGTTTCTTTGGATTGGCAGCTGACAAAAAGGAGTGGAGATTGCTAGAAGAGATCACTGAAAGGGTTAGTGGGAGAGAACTAAGCTGAATATGCATAAAGAGGTGTAGGGCTTTGTGATCTGTAACACTGCCCTATAAAGTATTGTTCCTTTTTTTTTTTTTTTTTTTTTTTCAGATGAAAAATCCAGGCTCAGAGATGCTAAGTGGCACATGTGAGGATGCATGGGCAAATGTAAAATCTGGGCTTCAAATTAGGTTTAGTAATATCTGATTCTAAACTTCTGTTGTCTGATTATTTCTACTGATGTGTGGCTTCGGATACGCTTGCGGCTTTGACATTCCTACATGACAGTCTTTTTCTTGTCATCCTACCCTTATAGAATTTAGGATGGGAGCACCTATGGGTATCCAGCTTCCATTTCTCTAATTAGAATTTACTCATTATTTCAATATTAAGTTCTTTACACCCTTTCTAAGTAACTCAGGAACCATGAAGTTCCTCACTATACTGCTTCACTAGACTGCTTCTGACTCATCTTGTGACGGGTCCATTAATTTCCCAGGTTCTGAGGGAGGATGTGACTGCCACAGACTACAGTTCTTAAGAGACAGTAAAAGAAAATGAGAACGACATGACTGGAATTCAATTTCAGTGTGTTGTTCAGGACAGGAGGAAAAGCAAACTGGCATCTTTATAGTTTCTTCATTCAATGTATATAGTAAATATTCAGTGATGTAATTTGATAATTCATAATGGGGGTGCTCATTGTCAAAGACAGGAGAAACTCTAGGAAAGGAAGAAAGGAGCCAAAGTATAGTGAGTGTATATGTCTGCATGTATACTTTTTATTCTTATGAATGATTCAAGTTACAACCAATTGTGTTTACAATTGTACCATGCTTAGTAAACTGATATTTTAATTATAAATACTAAAGATTAAAAACAAAAGTCTAAACACCATATTTTATCTGTTACTTTTACCTGTAAAGTTTTTTTTTATTATAAGAACAAGCTGGAATTTGATCTCCAGCCTGTATTTTATATAGTTCTAAATCAAATTATACATCATGATTTTAAAGGTAATAAAGATATTTCATGCAGGCCTCTCTGTTTTATGATTATGGTTTGAGGCTCCTCATTTTCTTTTCTGAGCTAGCTCCTAGTTCTTCTATGTCCTTCAGGAAGTTTCTATGTTTGTGCATCAACATTTCACTGTCTGAAGGTCAGCACACTTGTAGTTCTTTTGTTAGATGTTTATCTGTCTAGACTGTAAAAATACTGTTATCAAAAGAGAGTCTTGTACATTTGAGCTTAGCAAATATTCAACCAAAGCAATGAACTATGGTCTTGTTTTATTCAACAGTCACAGATGTCCTTTATTGCTAAGTGGAAAATGGGTCATGGTGGCCTTGCCTTTTCTCTATCTTTTTGGCAACATCTAAATAATGCCTCTCTTATAGTGAGATTATCTCCTGATGATAATTCATATTATTCTTTAATACATAAAAAAGGCTGCACACCCCAGTGTTGCCTGCATTTATCTTGTAATTTTACACTTAGAATTTTCTTATCTGCATCCTCCACTGTGCTATAACTACTAAGGGTTAAGGCCAATTCACTTATTAAGGTTAATTAGTAAGGTTAATGTCTTATTCACTGTGTAGCACATTTTCTAAAACCCACTTAAAATTAATAATATTTATTTGAGTGCTGACAATGTGGTACATATACTAAATATTTTTCATACAACTTGATATTATGTCAGCAATATATTGGATTGGGTACCATTAGTAAAAACATTTAAAAGACTGAGAGTAACAAGAATTTTATGTACCCACTAAAGTCTACAAACACAAGAATGTTGTGTAGCTATTTCCTCCAAGTTAAAACATTCCCCTATTTAAGGGAGGAGGGATGCTCATAAGACCCAGGAAGCTTTGACAATTACAAAACTCACAAGGCTCCTTCTTGGGGCTATATAAAAACAGACATTTGCTATAGAGGGGACAGATACTCTGTTGGAGCTGCCTGGGAATCTGGCATCAAGCTCCAGGCATGCAGCCTTTGTAAGCTGTCACCCACACTGGGGTAGACTTTGGTGGTAGCTTTGACTCACCTCTACTTCTGTAAGTGACCCCTCTCTTACATCTTGTAAGTAGTTCTAGTAAACTTACTTGCTTACTTATCTGGAGTTGGGTGGAAGTATTTCTTTGCTGTCATTGATGACTTGCCTGTGGTGAATACAGGCTTGTTTATGTCTCACCAGGAAAAGTCACACAACAGAACCCATAGATGATAAGGCAGAAGACAGAGCTACAGAACTGTGCTTTTATCCAAGGCTAATCTAACGAATGTTTTAGTGTTAATTCAGTTTGAGATTAACAAGCCTTATAGGATGTTTCAATAGAAAGAGACAATTCATTTTAGATAAGAGTGAGACAGGTACAGATTCGATAGGATAAGTAGTTAGGGATCCTTTATCATACAATGGGTATCTGGAAGGAGAACAGGAGACACCAAGTTCTTTGTTGACCTACGAGTTCAGACTTAAAGGGGGCTCCCTTTTTGAGGAAGCAGTGAACACCTAGTAAGTGTTCATGGTGGTGACAGTCCTAGGTCACAGTGCACTCGAGAAACACTGTAAAGAAAATGCCTTGCACATCTATCCCAAGCACACTGTGTGTTTACATAGATCAGGATCCTGAAGCCTACATATTCTCTTAGACTGAAGACTTATAGTGTCAGGAACCCTGGAAAAGAATCTAGTTCTGCCTTTCCAGGCTGGGAGGGAGGGAAGTTAGTTTTCAGCAGGCACACTGGAGGAATATCCTATCCCCAGAGGAGGAGATGTGCTGTCTGGCTTGGCACCGAAGCCTCCCCCCTCCGCCCAGGGCTACTTCTGTGCAGAAGTCATGTCTGTTTCCATTTCTTTCATCCATTAACCCACACAAGGTGCTCCATGGCTAATTGAATTCACTAGGAGGCTGCCTTCTCTGATTAGGTGTCCTGCAGCCTGAGTGGGGAGGAGGAGGAGAGCAGGCAGCGAGGCAAACATCTTGGTGAATGCGATCCAATCTGCTGCTAAATTTAATCTGTACATTTCTGGTTTCTATTCTCATTCACCACCTGCAGGGCTATGTTTAAAATGCTCCTGACATATCAGTGAGCCAGGCAGCCTGGCAATACCACGGCTGCCCATTTCCTCTTCATTTTAAATAGATTCATGTGCCAGGCCACACCTTTACCCTTTTCCCCTGTATCGGCCTTTCTCCATTAGGTGAAAAGACAAGGCTGTGCCATCTGGCCTCTGTTACAGTCTCTGAAAAAGATTTAGCAATATCAGGTCTCCTCAACATTTTCTTGGTCTGGAAGAAAATCTGTGGCCCCTGGAAGTGTCAGTATTGGAACTGTAATTTTATACAAAACACACAAATCTGCCTACATTTTGCATGAAAAAATTTATCTCAAAATTTACATTGTAAATTATAAGTAAGTCACAGATTTGTAGATATATAACTAAGTATCTACAATTTTGGTTGTAAGAAGTCATTTGATATTGAGTGACCAATGTGTTTTGTCAGTTCTTGTATCTCTTTTTAAGAAGATTTATTTTAATAATCTTTATGTGTAAATGCTTGCATCTATACATATGTGGACATGTATGCAGATGCCCATGTAGACTAGGCAATGCCTGAGGATCTCCTGTAGCTGGAGTTGTATGTGGTTATGAGCTGCTTGCTATGGAAATCAAACTCCAGTTCTCTGCGAGAGCAGCAAGTGCTCTTTCTTAATTGCAGAACCAATCAGTGGTTCTCAACCTTCCTAATGCTTTGGTTTGGTCCTTTAACACAGTTCTTCCATTGTGGTGATCCCCAACCACAAAATTATTTCTTTGCTACTTATAATTGTAATTTTGCTACTGCTCTGAATCGTGATGTAAATGTCTGATATGCCGGATACGATATATGACCTTTGTGAGGTTGAGAACCACAGGTTGAAAACTACTCCTCTTGTTTCTTCATATCCCTTCTTGTAGGTCTCAGTAAAGCTGAAGATCTTAAGTGTCATATCCATAATAGCTGACAGGTAACAGTGGTCATAGGCAGCCTCACCTGGGGATGAAAAGAGCAGTGGTTTACTGTTTATCAGTCATTTTGGAATTCCCTGAAGTGGAATCCAACTTATTGTTTTATGACAACCCAGAGCACAGGCGATGGCATGATCAGTGTCTGTCAAAGTACAGCCTTGGTTTGATGATAACAGTATATACTTATAACTACTATTTGAATACCTGAAGGGGCTTTGCTGTGTTTCAGCTGGACTAGGCTCAACTACATACATTTTCCAGGATTCCTCATACAGTGTATGTACCACAGCTGCAAAGCCAGGTGAGATTTACAAGCTGTAAGTAAATACCATACTTTGTAGTTCACATATGGTTACTATCGGTTAGCTCACCTGGTTGGTGGAGCTATCCCTATAACAGATCTACCCTCCCTTGGAACTTTCCTTAGCTTTTTTGATCACCATGATTTCTGGGCCACCAGATGTGTTTCTTTAACTCAAAGAGAAAGAATCTTTGTTTTAAGGAACCTCATACCATCAAGATTAGGATTAAAAAAAAAAAAGTGACATGAGTTGTGGTCCATCCTTGTGGGTTCCAACTTGCTCTTGCTCTCCCCACTTCACATCCATCTTCTCTTACTGACAACCCCATTATCCAACATCAGATATAATAACAACCAATTCTCACCCTTGTATCAGATCCAGTTTCTTCAACAAGCCCCTATCTGCCTGTATAGTGTTCTGTTATTCTTACTGAGTCTTAACTGAAACATTATCTCCTTGTTACTGCTGTTGAAACGAAATGAGGCATGTAAAGTGCATAGTACAAAGACCAGCAATATTAACTGCTTGATTGACATCTTCATTAGACACCCAAAACATGGACATAATTTGACTAAAAGAAATTTAAGTGCAGCACTTGACACAAAGCCTGGCACATAGCATATACTCACTTGACAACCTTGACTGTTTTTCATTACAGGAAAGAAAAACAAGACTATATGTGGTGACACATGGGAGTTGAGGGGGAGGTGGTGGAATTTGTTGAGTAACAGGACATCTATATTTAATAATACCACTTACAGAAATGCAATTTACGTCTCCCAGTATCTAGTGTAGTCACCTAGGGCAACACTCTACACTCCAAATTGAAGTAATGGATGAGTATGCTCCTTTGCACAGTCAGATACCTAATAAGTGTGTTCAAACAAAAATAGATGTTTCTATGGTACCGAGACTAAATCTATTCTCTTACTGTATTTGAACATTTTAATAGGTTTCTCTCCAAAGCATCTTTTCCCACACAGTACTCTCAACAGCAGTGAACTTCACCTTTATCTTCAGCTACTACATGATTTGCAGTTGACAAATGTGTTGTACATTCTTAGCTACTCTGATATGTGTAGCCCATAGGTTACAAGTTGGCCGTGTCTACTTATACCATCAGAGAGTTGAACTGAAATTGTTCAAATAAAAAGCCAAGAATGACAGAAGGCTATTTAGGTACCTTTATCTTCTTGTGCCTTTCTACTGGTCTCCTCAGCATGGATGGCTCCAGAATAGCTGCTCTTCTCATATGGCAGATAAAGATTTGAACAGGAAAGGGTTTCTAATGGTCCCATGGAAACTACAAAACTTCTTTCTCATGGCCAGCTTCTGTGACCTCATATTAGCACGACACCATATGCTATTGGTTAAGCTAATTGATACACCTGGTTCAGATTCAAATAGAAGGAAAATGGACAAAATGGTAAAGAATTTGTGACCACTTCACCATGCTGTTTTAGAGTCACTAGAGGAAACAAGTAGTAGGCACCAGTAATTCAGACCTCAGCCCTGGTTCTTTACACCTTTGTGAGATCTGCCTTCTTGACTACTTCTTATTCAATTCTTCCCACCTTTCAGTTTCTGACACACCTTTTGTCATGTCTCTGGCTACTACTTACTTGAAATTGGGAAGTTTCCTTGGTAGCTGAAGATGAAAGTGGAACTCACCGATGTTCAGAAGACTCTGTGAGGAAAGATGTTTTGGAGAGAAACCTTATCCTCTGCCTTGTTCTTCCCTCAATAATTCCTATCCCCCAGGCTTCCACCTGTGTCCCAATCATCTAACCCCATGGAATGTCCTTGGGTCCTCATGTATACTCTATGCAGATCACTCTCCAGTGTCTTCTTCTGGTTCAGCTCTCTTCTCTGACCTTCAGCTCTGTTCAGGAAACTACGGCTAGAGACATAACTTGCCTAATAATCTGATCTAAAGTCTAAAGAAAAGCTAGCAAAGGAAGATCACTTGGTCACTAGACATCTTTAGGAAGGGAGAGGGAACCAGTTGTAATACTGCAGTCATGTGTGATTTGGGAAAATGAAAAGAAATGATTTGGGGTGACTATAAGCCCGACGGAGCCCATGCACGATGAATGGAATGCTATCTAATGCCAAGGAACAGCGTTAACAGGAGTTTCACAGAAGTTTCAAGTGAAATTTGCACAAATCCATTCTCACCTGTTTTCTTTTGCAAGCTTACTGTTCTTATCTTTGTGTTAGAGGGGTGGAACCATGACCAATTTGATACTTAAATGAAATTATGGCCTCTTCTGCTCTTTTTGCTCTGACATCGAATAATCTTTAAATCCTGTGGATTATGTTTTGATTTCCTTCAGGCCTTTCCCATCATTTTTACTGCGCTAAGACAGGCTGTGACCATAGACTGTCTGGGATCTTTTGAAAGCCTCTTAATTAATTTTCCAGCTACTGCCTGGCTGTCCCAGAATGGCCCATGCTAAATGCAAATGTGATCATATTACTCCTTTCCACCTTTGAGAAATCTTTCAACTACTTCTAAGGCCCACTGGATGAAATCCAAATGCTTAATAAGGCTTGCAAGGCTCTTCATTATCTACCGCCTGACTTCTTTCCAGCTTTGCTTTTTCCAATCCTGCCCATGTACATAAAACCTGAACTGTACATAACACCATGAAGTCCATTAGCATTCCTGTTCCACTTGCTTCTGCTTTTTAAAGGCTCCTTTGGCTTCACAGCCCAACTAACTCCTCCCATCCTGCTCCACTTCACCTCCTCCCAGCTAACTCCTCCCATCCTGTCCACTTCACCTCCTCCCAGCTAACTCCTCCCATCCTTCTCCACTTCACCTCCTCCCAGGCTCTTTTCTGATTTGACAACCTGGATTAGACTCTCCTTTCCTGGATACCCAAACTTCCTCAATGTTTGCCTATGTGTTTGTTCATATGATAATTGACTTACTGGTTACTGGAGACATGTCATCTCCAGTTTTTACACCATACATGTCACTATGGAAAGGTATAATTTGTCCTTGCCCAAACACATGTTGAGGTTTATTACCTCTATGCAAGGATATTGAGAGATAATACATCTCTAACATATGGAGCCTGATGGCACATGATCACATCATGAGATACTATTCTTGAAAGGAATTAATTCTCACAGAATTAGCATTGTTTTCATGTGATTGAATTGTTATGAAGTGTGATTACTCCACACACTTGGTCTTTTTCTTCACGTGTTCCCAGTTCTTCAGCTCTCTGTGACATAGCCATGAGGACCTCACTACGATGCAGGACCAATGTCATTTGAATTTTCTAGCCAACATGATCATGAACCAAAGAAACGTATTTTGTTTATAATTGTATCCAAGTAGACTAAGGCATCTATGAAGTAACTGCTGTGGTTATGTTAACAGTTTAGAAACAAAAATTCAACTTCAAGGTATGATGCTGTATTTAGATGGTGTATGGCATGAATAAGAATGGTGATGTTTTCTTGAAGTTAATAGTCTAGAGGGACAGACATTATAATAGCACTTCCAGAAATAATAACAAAACAAATGCCTCCCAAGCTTGTTATTCATTAGGCATTATTTTAAGCTCCACCAATTTATCATTTTTTTATTTAATCCTTGTAACAACCTTAGAGTAGGTGGTCTGCACTCCATAGGAAAGACATACCATAGTTTGGTGATATTTTGAAATTTTCCTAAGATTTCACTCAGTGAGAGAATGCTGGGATCTGAACTCTTCAATCACCTGACTACTCCTGTCTAGTGCTATATGTGCTTATGAAGAATTATAGAACATGTTTTCAGAGCATCACAGGGGAAAGATTCCTGGGGTAAGGGTGGAGAGTTGGCTTCCTAGAAAAAGTGGCATGAGAGCTGGAACTTGAAGGAAGTGCTGAAGCAGGAGCATTTCAGACAGAAAGTATAAACCCTCTGGTGTTCCTGTGTGGACCCTTGGCAGACTTGTCTTTTTACTACCCTTAGTGTGCCTGTCAAATACTTTAACTATGGTTTTGCTTTCTCTCTCTATCTCTCTGTTTCTGTCTCTGTCTCTCTCTGTTGCTAGATATCTCTGTTTCTCTTGTCTCTGTCTCTCTGCATCCCACTGAGTTTAATTTAAAAAATTTGTACATGGTAATTTATGATTATTTACATGGTAAATGGGTAACTTATCCATGGCTATATCCACTGAAGAAAATGATGTCTCTTTCCCCAGCTACCATTAACTATGGGGGAGATAGAGCTGCATGAGTCCTTTCCTCTTTTATGTAGAATGTTAACTCACCCACTATTGTGCAGGATATGTGTAGGTAACCATAGTTGCAGTGAATTCATGAGTGCAATGGCCATGCCATGGCCAGTAGATGTTGTTTCACCACACATCTACAGATCCTTTCGCTCTTTCATTCTTTCCACCATCTCTTCCATGGTATTTCCTGAGCCTTGGAAAAGATAAAGTAGATGATCCACTTGGTACCAACCTCTCAATTATTTCTTATTCTGAGCACTTCATCTAGTTATGAGCCTCCTCATTAAGCTCCACCTGCTGCAGTAAGAAGCTTCTCCTACTAAGGCTAAGAGTAGCTCTAATGTATAGAGATAAACATGATTATTTGGAAGGCAATTTTATCATGTATCCTCTTAGTAAATGATATTGGTGTATTTCTTCTATAACTTACAGTCTTTCCAGGCATTTTTTCTTGATCATATTTATAACATCAGACATGAGTCCCTTCCTATAAAATGAGCCCTGAATCCAATCTGAAAGTGGTTGGTTACTCTTATAATATTCATGCATTATTGTACATCTTGCCAGGATGATCATTACTGTAACTCACAGACTTTATAGCTAGGTGAGACTGTTGATGAAGTCTCCTTCCAACAGTGGGTCGTTGATATCAAGTTCTGGTGGGCAAGTTAAAATAATTGCAGTAACTTTATTGTTTTTGGAGCCTTAGGTGTCTCTCTGACCAACTATATACAGATAAGTATCTCATATCACTGGGATTTTAATAATAATAATCTCCCCAATAAGTGATTGTCACCATCTTCATCATCATTACCATCATCATCTATGGCTTCTGGGAAGAGCATTTTCCTTTATATAGCTTATCTTCAAACACACTTTTAGTTATAATTTTAATAAACTTATAAAATAGCAAGTTTGCATATCACTTTTTTGGTATGTTCTTGGTGTTGCTTATTTTTCTTCTTATCCATTCCTGAGCCCTACTCATCTCTTTTCTCACTCAAACCTCCTCACTTTAGGTATTTACATTTCTGCTTTCATGTCACTTGTGTTCTATTATCTGCCTTCCCCTAAAGTTTTCTTAGCTCCTCCTCTCCTCATAATGGTCCATTTCTATCTTCCTGGCCTCTATGTGCACTCCAAGTAAACTATACTACTCTGGCACATCAAACTGAAAGGTAGGGTAAAGAAAATATAACCAACAATAATGATGGCAATGAAACAGAAGATACAATCTGTTGGATGCTCTTTGGCCACAAAGAGGCAGATGCTGATCTGAAGGCAGACATTTTTTGTGCCCAGTCTTCTTTCTGTGGTACCTTCCTACCATGGTGACTTATTCTCTGTATACTTCCATTGTTCTTTCAGGATCTAGAAACAAGTTTAGCCATGGAACCTGAATCTGGATAAGGTCACCGAACTTTGAAGTTGCCCAATATCTCACTAAGAAATAACAGTATCTACCTAGAAGCTGTTTGTACTGCAATTTCCCCAGGTAAATTTCTCCTAAGTAAAGTTTAGGCTTTCCCCATTACAAACCAGCAGGTGTCACACTTCACCCAGAAGAACACAATGCATCTGTAGGATAGCTGCTGACTCTCCAAGGAATTCTCAAGGACAAGTGTAGACTTTTTTTATGCTAATTACTTATCTGGTTAAGCTCCAGATAATATCCCTGCCCACCCTATACTTTATATATAGCAGATAATGATAAAGACTTTCACATCTTTGTTATGAGACAGGTTAATCTTTCATTGACTAGGGCCTTCTCATAGACTGGGCTCACCAGATGGTGAGTACTTTAGTGTCTTTGTTTCCTAGAGCCACCTTTCATTCTTCCTAGGACATCTTTGGCTGACCTTTGCTTCTAGCTTTTTTCTGTTCTTATGACTACCAGAGCCAGGTCAGGTTCCTCTATCTGCTCTGTGCCTTCTTTATAGAGCTTTGATTTTCATTTTCAACTGTGAAGGAAACATAAAACTTTATCTCTCCTTTCTAAGAGTTCATGCTTTTTTGTCTGCCCATCACCATCGCCAAATAGGGACAGCTGTCTTTCTTTTTCCTGCTATTGTTGAGCAGGAAAACAGTATCACAAAGTATCTTGGGGTGATAGCACAGCTGTGATTGTTACTGGGGAGGATAGAATCTCTTTTGTGGGTCTCAGTCTTATATGTAAAAGATTTTAAACCTGGCTCAGAAAAAAAAAGGACACTTTTCTTAGATCTCAAGGGAAGAACAACAAGGCAGTCAAGCTGGAGTTCTTGGCAACTGGTGGAAGGAGGGGAATAAAGAAAGAGAGAAAATTGTGCTTCTGAGCTAGAGGTCAGACAAGTAGGCAAGCTCTGGGAGAGGAGTCTGGGAAGAGCCAGGTGTATGATGGTTTTGGGAAAGATGTTGGGGGAGGACAAATTCCCATTGTCAGTGCAAAGGAGCATATGGTTTTGGTTTGTATTTGAAAAGGAAGATAGAAAGAGAGAAAAGAAAAGGTGACACTTTCTGAGTTTGAATCAAAAAGCAGGCAGGTTTCACAGGGAGGCTCTATAAATAACTGCATGAGGAAGGTTCTGTGGGATGCAAGTATGTCTTTCATTAAGGGGATGATCTTCCATCTTTTAAACAGGCCTTCCTTCAGGTGCCCTGTACTTCTTCAGTTCTTGAGTTACAGCTTTTTGAGTGGGCTGCTTTCTCTGTTCTGGTGACTGATGGGCTTATTTAGATAGTTTTTTTTTTTTTTTTTTTTTTAATGAGTGGAAACGAATGCTTCTTTATATTTTTCATTGTTCTTTAATAAAAATGTAGAATATAAGCTTTTGAAATATCCAAACAATGAAATTCTATAGACATTGTGTTGAATTTTTTAAATATAGGAAATAGATTTTGGAACAACTTTTTTAAAGTAACAAAAAATACTCAAAATGTTTTAATTTTGTTACCTTTTTCCCCAATAAACCCATGCAGAAGAAGAAGAATGCTAGCTAAATTTGACTATAATTAGTGGCATTGTGTTTTATTGAATTCTTTTAATTTCAATTTATATTATATTAGCATATATTTTAATATATAATATATTATACAATTAGTTAATTTTGTGTGTGTGTACTTGTGTGTAGGTATATGTAGCACAGTATATATGTTGAGGTCTAAGAACAACCCTCTGGGGTGAGTTCATCCTTCCACCTTTAAATGAGCTCTGGGGGATGAACTACTGGTCTTTTCTTTATACTTTTATGCTCTTTTCTTTTCTTTGTTTTATAATGTTGTAGAATTTCATGTCTTCTCCTAGGGTTAGAGCTAAACCTCAGATCCCATTCTGTAATTTAGCCCAAAATTACATAACAGAATAGATTAAAGAGAATTTTTTTAAAGCTCAAAATATAAAATCTATAAAATAGTCATGCTTTTCCTGGCAGAGATTGCTTTGTTAATGGGACTCAGTAAATTCCTGCCACCTTGATTTTTCCCACTTTTAGATGGAATTTTAAGGAAGTACAATAGTGTTTTTTTCTCCTTTAAAATTAACACATTACCAGGGAACCACAAGGTGTGGTCCAAAGCTGATTACAAGTAGGGAAGGGTGTCTATTCTCACAGATCTCCAAATCTGCTAATGTCTACCTACTCAAGATGGCCAGCAGTTCAAAAACAGAGGATATCAGAAGCTGAAAGAATGTGAGGGAATCCAGGGAGTAGAGAGTATAGTAATTGGGGCTAAAATATTCATGATTTATGGAATATTGACTCTCATTTACTGGAACTCTGATGTGGGAGTAGTGTGCAAGTGGATAAGAGGGAAAAGAATCAGGTTTTACCTGTACAAAGCCTAAGAATCCACACCTAGATTTCAAACACTCAGATAATTTGGTACTATGCTACTCATATTAGTTTAAGATTTAAGGTTGGGAAGATACTTCAGTCCGTAAAGGTAAAATGCTCTTCATGCAAGTAGGAAGACCTTAGTCATAACCTAAGACTCCATGTGAAGCGCCAGATGTGGTAGTATATATTTGTAAGCCCAGCACTGTGGGGGTGGGATAGGGAGGGAGAATAGGCAGATCCCATCAACCTAATCTTTGGTATTCGTGAGATAGTTTGCCTTAACCAACCAACCAATAACACAACCAACCAACCAAGCCAACCAACCAACCTGCCAGCCAGCCAGCCAGCCAAGCAACCAACCAACTAACCAACCAAATAAACGCTAACCAAAAAACAATAAGCAAACAAAACCATGGTGGCTGGTACCAGAGGAACAACATTGCAGGTTCCTCCCCAACAAGATTGACCTAATATATTTTGAAGAGTTACATAGGAATGAGAGGAGGAGAGTGTAATTGATTATCAAATACTAGTGACTTGTGTAGATGCCCGGCAAGCATCCTGGCCACACACTCAGAGAGGAATTCATTTTGCTGTCAGGAAAGAGAAAACTCAATTAGTAGTGATGTTAATGCTGAGATGTTATTATTTCCACATTGCAAGGAATTAAGTGGCTTTCACATTCTTTCAGGGTCTTGATACTACTTATTTAGGAGTTATTCAGGGTCGGGATCTACTTATTTAGATTTCAACGTTCTGTCCTTCACAGTAGGGCTGGAGTCCAGCCCATTCTAGGACATGCTCATCTCTGTGCTATTGTGATTTGCTAGTGTCAGTAGTCTTAAATTCCAGCTCTGGAAAACCTTCTAAGTGTGAAGGAAAATCCAGAAATGCAGGAAATTGTGTGCTTCTTTTAGGAAGACGATGTTTCCTGTGGTGCTGCTGGGGTGGAGGAGGTGGATAAGGAAGGTACAGGGAGGAAAAAGCAGGAAATTAAGGCTGTACTTTCTTCTAAATAGTTCCTAAACAGGGCTGGCATGCTGCTCTCGGAGGGGGCATCTTCTAATAGAGAGAGAACAAAATGACCTGGAAATTTGATCTGTTAGGCAGGAGCAATTGCATTATGCAGAGTGCCAGGGTGAGGGGCTCTCTGCTGGTTCTTTGGCTGCAAGCTGACAGGCTGCAATTGATGAGGAGCAAATGTAGGAAATAAAAGGCTTAGTTAAGTTTGACTGGATGATGTTTCCCACAGAGCCGGAAACGACAAGCAGTGATTTCCTCTCAATCACACCTCAGGTGACTGTTTTAAAAGCAAATTGTGCCTGTTGCTATTAAAAGGAAAAAAGGAAGAAAAAGGAAGAAAGGAAGTACAGAAACAGCCAGGCAGACTTTTCTGGGTATCTAAAAATTATCCTTCTCCTGTGTTGTATTCACTTGTGGGACAATGGATATGTAGGTGCCACCGCATGTATATAGAAGTCAATGGTTGACACCTTGAGTTGTAGATTCTACCTTCCACCTTGTCTAGGACAGTCTCTTGTTCACCTGTGGGCATGTCAGGCTAGCTGGTTCCTGAATTTGCAGACTCTCCTGTCTCTGCCTCCCATCTCATTGTCAGAGGGCTGGAATTGCAGATGCTGATAATGGTTCATCTTTATGAGGATTCTGGGGACTCAAACTCTAGTCTTCATGCACTTTACTCTCTAAACTATCCCCAGGCATCTAACCTGACTCTCTACATGCTTTTTGGGAAACCTTAGTTGTGAAATGTAAGTCCTGGAACAGAAGCTGGCGGGAAAGGCAGGCATGGTGTGCAGTCAGCTGAGATTCCTGGCTCTCGAAGGAAGGACTTCCATATGTGTGCTGTGACACATACATACCCATTGTCTCACACAGGAATACATTACACACCACACACACACACACACACACACACACACACACACACACACACAAAGAGAAAGAGAGACAGAGAGAGACAGAGAGAGAGACAGAGAGACGAGACAGAGACAGAGAGAGGTGGTATTTTTAAATACCCAGAACAGTGTGCCTGACCTCCTAGGACCTCAGCCTCATCAGTTTCACAGGAGCAAAGGTGTGTTGGCTGTTTCAGACAAAGGCCACTCATCTACTTAGGCTTTCCAAAGAGGTAGAGGGACACTTTTTCTTAGTTCTATTTCAATTTGTGAAAGGTTGCTCATGTTGGAATTCAAGAAGTTCATTCATTCTTGAGAGCTATCTTACATGGAATGAGGTCTTCTGTTTTTATTTCACTTCAACATGTTGAATGAAAATTGGGGGCCTTTTATAGGTCAGGACAATGGCAAGATATGCAAACACCAGAGAAGTGATATGTGAAATACACACAGCACACACACACACACACACACAAACACATGTTTCAGAAAATTTGGTGTAGGGGGTGTATTCTCTTCTCTTCCCTTATTTTATCTTTTCTTCTTTTCCTTTCCTCTCTCCATCCTTTCTTCTTCTTGCCCCCCCTTTCTCCTTCTTTTCCTTTTTTTCTTTTTGGGACAGGATTTCACACTGTAGCTCTGGCTAGTCTCAGAGTAGTGGCAACCTTTCTTCAGTCCCTACTAGGGTTCTGGATGTGAGCCACCATGCCTGGCTAGAGAAGTTGTTTTAATGGATGCTTTGAACATACTGTGGTTTCAGGTTTGCATACAGGGCTCTTCCTAGTCTGGCTCTAGGCTCAAAGCTTTCCACATTTTATAAGAGGATTCTAAGATTTAACCAGTTGTCTGTCTTCTGCACCTCAGAGCTTGTCAAGATTTCATGCTTCTGGGCTTTGCTTTACTCTCTGCCTTGAATCCTGGAGTAGCATTCTTTTCTTAGTATATACATTTGACACTCAACTCAACTGTCACACTGTCACTCCTTGGGGAAGCCTCCTGTCACTCTTCAAGTCATTCTCTTTGGCTCCTTCAGGACTTTGCTTTTGATCCTTCTCAAACATTTTACACAAAGAAAAGAAAAAAAGAAAAAAAGAAAAAAGATTGCCTTGGGTGTTGTTTTAAAATAGCTTTCTATGGCTCTCACCTCCCAGCTCCCTTGTGGTTTGGATTTCAAATGGGTCTCCAAAAATCATAGGTTGAAACATGGTCCCCAGCTGAGGGTACTGTTTAGGAGGGGGTAGGGAGAAGTTGAAGGAAGTGTGTCATTGGGAATGTTTTCTTGAAGGGTACATTGAGATCCTGGTCACTGATTCTCTTCTCTCTCCTCTCTTTCTCTGTTCTCAAGTGACTATCAAGTAAGCAGCTATGTTTTTCCACCTGTCCCCCACCTTAACACAGATTCCCAAGGCAAAAGAGCGAGCTGCCTCTGGGCATAACCTCTGAAACCACAAATCCCAAGGAAGCTTTTCCTCCTTTCAAGTGGTTACCCCTGTATATAAAGATGTAAAGGTGACAAACAGCTTCCTGGTAAGCTTGTTTAGGGTGAGACTAGAAATGGCCATTTTAAGCAGAACTCCAAAGGATCTCATCTACTTTCTTACTAAAATCCCATGGTCCATCCTAGGTTACGGAGAGAAGGGAGCAGACGATCATCCTTTGAGAACTTTTCTGTGGTAAGATGATTGTCTGTTGGAACTACTCTCTTTTCCATATGATTGTACTAGCTTTGCTGGATCCAGAGCATGTTTCTGTAGCCCAGCACACAGCAGTCATTTATGATTGTAGAGAATAGTGGGAAAGATTATCATGTACTGATTTTATTGTTGTTCCTTTCATGGAGAAAGGACTGGAGGCCTATGGAACATTCAGCTGGCACTCAAACATAGGATTGAGTCTGGCAGTTATGGAGCAAAGTGTTTGTTTGAAAGGGGAAAAAGAACAAAGATACTTGCAGGGTTTCTATTTATTTGTTTATTTATTTATTGAATTTTATCTTTTCTGTTCTGTATATGCTTCTGAAGATCTTGGCTGTTTCTGCCCTCATTCTTAGAGGTAGGCAGACATTTCAGGAGTTTGCTATAGGTCTGCTCTTTTTGTTGTAAGCACCTCCACAAGTTCCATTGCTGTCCTAGATTCCAAATAATTGAATAAGTGTATGCATGTTTGTTAATTCTCAGTCCTAATTGACACTGAACCAAATGCTCTCAATTCTCCTCAATACCTGACCCTAGAGATCCAGATGCTCTTAGATAGTGATGGGCAGAGGAGGTGTGAACACAGTGATGACCCTGGCAACACAGAGCTGTGTACACATAGATGATAGGAGATTCCTGGAAGAAAGAGAAAGTATGGGGGAGGGTGGTGGAGGGAGAGAGGTGGAGACAGGAGGAGGGGGAAAGGAATGAGAATACTGCTTTAAAATTTCTATCAACACAAACCTCTCTTGTTCTTCTGTGGCTTCAGCTATAGTTTCTGTTGATGCGTTATTCTCAGCACATCCATTTTCCATAGTTAATCCAGTTTATTTCAAATACTTGGAATCTGAGCCTTGAGATCTTAGACAATGAGTGACCCATGACTGTGTCTCGATATAAATAAGGACACCAGGTGTCCTATTTTTCTTGCCACTTGGAGGTTTTACAGCAAACTTCCATTTAGCACCTTACCTCCTACATCCAGATTAATTTTCTCTTCATTCCTGAGCTCTAGTTGTTCCTTCTGCCATTGGTGGTTCATATATTACTATCCAATTTTGGTCTGTAGTCAGAGTATACCGATGAGAAAGACTCAAACACATTTTATCTCAAAGATGACAATAGGCTTCCTCTTCCCCCTTATAATTCCTGTCTTAAGCCAAGCTTAACAAATGAGACCTTCTTAATAAAGCTTTGAGTGGCAGATTCCAGTGAAATATGAGCTCAAGTTGAGTTATTCTGCTTCACAAACTGGCTGGAGAGCAAAAGTCACATCTATTATAGGGCAAATTGAAGCAATAAAAGTCAGCCGTGGGTTGACTTGGCCAAAATACACATTGATCCCTGCCAACATTATCAACCAATCTGTCAATAAGTCAGCCAATCTATCAAACCTGTGCAAGTTCACTGACTGACACAGCATATCCATAAAATACCGTGTCTTGAAATGCTAAGGAGGAAACTACAGGTTTACAGTCAGATGTATTTACCTTGAAGCTTGCTCCATCACTTCTTCCTGAGAGAGTTTAAAGCAGTTTACTTAACTCTCTTGGAGGTGGCAGATTCCTCACCTTTAAGATTAGCTAAATAGTCATTTTCATGCCTGATGCCTATTTCTTTGACTTAGATTCCTGCCTGAAATTACTTCTTTGTTCTAGCCTAAGATTTAGATTCCTGCCTGAAGCCTATTTCCTTGTCCTTGGCCAATGTCAGATCTTTGGACTAGGACAGGGGAGAGTAGGCTCATATTTTGGTCATCCTGATAAGCCCTTAGGAACAATGATCATGGAAGTTTGTTTATTGCCTTGCTTGTTCCTTAACTATTTGCATCTATTGTATTGCTAGTTCCTCAACCTAGAACTGATTTTAGTACTTACATGTAATTAAAATGGTAAAAAAAGCAGATAGGGAATAATAATAAATACATATAATAATAATAGCTAAATAGCACTGACCATAGAATCTTAAGAGTGTTGTAACATATAATGAAGAACACTCCCCACAGTAACTGCTTCCCCTCCCCCTCACTCCACCACAATTAGTATCTAAAGCTGCATTAAAATAAAAGAGGAGGAGGTTGCTCATAATATATTTTTCAAACCTATTTTCCCACAGTACTGTCAGTCAACAGCCCAGCTAGGCAGCCATGGCATGGTCATCCCAAAAGTTGTTTACTCACATTCAATTAAGTTAATGCCTATAGCTTGAAGTTAGAAGATCTGTGTTAGATGTTCTTGTACGTCACTTTTCTAGCTATGAAAGAATAGACTGATCTCTGATCACATCTTGCTGTGAACTCTATTGCTTGCTGTAAAAAAAAAAAAAAAAAAAAAAAAAAAAAAAAAAAAAAAAACTATTGATAAATAAAAACTAGTTAATTGTAGGACCCTTACAGAGGAAGGGTACAGAAGAAAATGACTGTATTCAGCCTGAAGCCAAGTGAGCTATCCTCCCAGGAAGACTGAGATCTGGAAAGAATTGATCATGTTCTGCTAATTGGAGAAAGCAAAGATGAATTATTCATTGAGTAATTAGCACAAGCCTTTTTACAGAGTCCTTTAGGGCTGGCTGCTCTACATACTGTTGGTGGATCAGCCATATAGACTCATCTGGGTACTTAAATGAAGGATCTCAAGCTTTTTCCAGGATTCACTGGATTTAAAAAAAAATGTACATCTTAACAGATTCACACATATGCTGAAGTTTGGCTTGTAATGCAATCTAGTAAGAACATTCAGAAAAGCAACTTTTAGTCTGGCTTCTAATTAGAATCATACTTTCTATCACAGTATACACCAAAATCCTATTTGTCAGTTGACCAAGATAAGGATACCCTCAAGGCTTTGGCTTCTGTGTTAGTCTGCTTTTGGGCAAGGCATTCCCTTCAGCCTCTATTTATATAAATGAATTCAGTTTCAGATGAATGATAATAGATTTGTTTCATTAGCACCATTTGACAGTAATTTGTTCAGTGGAACTGAGGATAAGGAAGAATGGCAGGGAGGAAGAGAACACTTAGGGGAGGGATATCTTTCCATATGGCTCCTCATAAATATGTCATTATAAATCTTACTGCTATTCAGTATGCTAAGCATACTGAGAGAGGTTAAGTAGCTAGCTAACACTGTGCAAGGGGTAGAGCTGAAATTGAAGTGTCTGCCTGTTTGACTTTAAGTAGCACTTTTCACGATTTTCTCTAGTCATGACTGCTGCTTGGGAATTTGTGCAAAGGCTAGGAACTCCAAACAAGTATTCTGTAATGGCAATGATGCCTCTGGGTCGAAATTCCAGACACAGTGAGCATCTTTTGCGTATATGCCCAGGAGCAGTATAGCTGGGTCTTCAGGTAGAACTTTTTCTAATTTTCTGAGAAACTATTAGATTGATTTCCAGAGTGGCTGTACCGTTTGCAATCCCACCAGCAATGGAGGACTATTGCCATTTCTCCACATCCTCACCAGCAGAGGCTGTCACTTGTTTTTGATCTTAGCCATTTTGATTGTTGTAAGGTGGACACAGCGAGAAAGTCCTGCCTCAGCTCCCACTGGTGAGGGGTGACTCTATGGTTGAGGAAGGTACCTTCGCCTGTATGTCTGTTGTCACCATGGACTTTACCTAGTGCTTTCATCAGAATACATACATGTGGACTCTCCGTGAGACATGGACTTTTTGACAGCATGCTGGCCTTAGAGGAAGTATGCTTCTTACCTGGTGTCTTAGGGTTTCTACTGCTATGATAAAACATGATGAAAAGTAAGTTAGGGAGGAAAGGGTTTATTTGGTTTATAATTCCACATTGCTGTTCATCATCAAAGGAAGTTAGGACAAGAACTCAAAAAGGGTCAGAACGTGGAGTCAGAAGCTGCTGCAGAGGCCATGGAGAGAGAGGTGCTGCTTACTAGCTTGTCCCTCTTGGGTTGCTCAGGCTGCTTTCTTATAGAACACAGAATCACCAGCCCAGTGATGATACCACTCACAATGGGCTAGGTCCTTCTCCATCAATCATCAGTTAAGCCCTACAGGTTTGCCATAGCCCGATCTAATGGAAGCATTTTCTCAGTTGAGGTTCTTAAATGACTTTAGTTTGTGTTGAGTTAACATGAAACTATCCAGCATACTTGCTACCTCAGAGATTCCAAAGTAAATGTTCCCATGGAAAAGACAGGAGCTGTGTCTTCTTGTAAACAGCCTTGGGAACCTAATAGCTTCTGTACTGCCACACATTCTATTCAGATTAGAAGTATATCCCAACCATGCCTAGATTCAAAATGAGAGGACAGGGTGTGATAGGACCTGCAACGTTTCCTCCATCTCACACTTTTGCTGAGGCTATTTCATGTTTAACCAGAATTTGATCTCTATGATGGACTATCCCATGGAATATTACCAAACTCTATTATAGGATGCCAAGGTCAACATGTCCTGCTGACTTATCTTAGCCTGTTTGTGCTACCCCCCTATAGCCAGCCATTTTTTTTGTTTTGTTTTGTTTTTGTTACTGTTAAACTATTTGCTCCTGCAAAGCTCCTGCCTCCTAACCTGAATCTGTGGAGCAAGAGGCCAAAATGTGGTTTCTACCTTCAAAAATGCTGTATTGTGAACACTCTACTTAAGGCCACACTTAGGTCCTGAGTCGAATAAAGACTTTCAATTGGCTATAAACTGTGTCTAAGCATTCATCTCTGGTGGGCTATTCATGACAAGAGATTCCATCTCTAATGGGAAGATTATTAAAGACCAGGTAGCCATCTTCTCTATTCCTGTATAGTTTGGCTGGAATGTAGGCTGATTGGTGATGGTGCTTCATGTGGATTTATAACTATTGTTGCTATTTGCAACTGTTGGCTAGGTGTAATTGTATCTAGTAATAAAGTAACTAGTAAGACCATGAATCAGCTTCAGCTCCATCTCCATCTCCAGACAACTACTGGCTTGTTGGTGTGGTGTTCCAGTTATCTCTGTAGGTTTTACCAGAGTGAATAGAATTCCAAATCTATGGTCTCCAGTCCCAGAAAATAGAGATTCCAGTTAGAGATGCCAGTGGAGAGTGAAAGAAGTGAGGCAGAGTCCCCATGACATCTGGAGACGCTAGCGTATCTGAAAGAGACACCGGGTTGATGATATCTGGCAGAGATGTTGAAAAACTCATACTTCCTCATTGCCTTCAGCAGTATTTGGACTTTTGTACTTTCTTAAGATGATTTTTGTTGAGAAGACTTCAATTTTTTTCTAGATAGAGCTACTTCTTCATTGATTACATTCAAATGTATGAGAAGAAATACAATATTCTTGGGATATGTTGGAAGATATGAGGAAGAGAAAAAAACCCTGGAATGGAAATTTTCAGAGTTTTATAAACATGGAACTAAGAAGTTTAAATGACATTTATTCAGCTTCATTCTAATGGGTCCAAGTAATTTTCTAAATAGGTTATCTGTGGCTATATGGACCTGCAAACTCTCCTTTAAATCAGTGGCTCTCAACCTTCCCAAAAGTGTGACCCTTTAATACAGTTCCGCATGTTGTGGTGACCCCCAACCGTAAAATTACTTATGTTGTTACTTCATAACTATAAGTTTGCTACTATTATAAATTGTAATGTAAATATCTGATGTGCAGGATATGTGACCCCTGTGAAAGAATTGTTCAACCCCCAAAAGGATTGCGATCTACAGGTTGAGAACTGCTGCTCTAAATGCTTCCTAAGTTTTGTAAGGAAATATCTCAACTCACACACATTCAGTTCCATAAAGGTCTGTTATCAGCTTCATATGAGAACAACTCATCCAAGAAGACCATAGAAGACAAGATTACAAGCCATTCTTGTGAATAGTAGTGAATGTAACCGTCCTGAAAGGTCCATGCAGCTGTTACTAGAATACTCTATCTTATATCTGTTGCCCACCATATCCCAGAAAATCACCAATCTAAAGTAAAATATGAGTAGTTCCAGCAACATCTGAAGGCCTTATCCTGTCATCTGAAGAAGAGGAGTGGGAAGAGTTTAACATGAATTTCCCTTCCATGTTTTAAGGTAGAGCTTTAACAAGGAGGCACATTAGAAGAAACTGGGCCAGAACTGGCTTTGGTAAGAGCTTGCGGGCTCCAAAGCAAGGTAGGAGATCAAACTGGGAAGCTAACTGAGCCATGGTGTACTTGTAAATAGGTATGTGGGTGTGTTGAAAAGAGAGTGACTGTCAAAGCTTGTGTTTGACAACTTTTCCCTGAGGAAGGAAGTATGTTCTGAATCACAAAATGTCTAAAACATTTTCACAAAGGGGCCAGGAGGAAGATCTGTAGCAAAGGCAAAATAGTTTCCAGTTGACTCAAATATTATGCTCTGGCAGGCTGCCACCATCCTCTGTATTGATATAAATGTGTTTCTTGCCTAAGGTTACTCTTTGTCATCAAAAGAAGAAGAAGAAGATGTTACGAAGTTTGAAGAACGTGGTAGAAATGCTTGCACAGGTCATATTGAGTCATAGGAGATGGTCAAGAGGAAACATGACTAAGTTCTGTTTTTATCTTGGAACCTTTTAGTTCACACACCCTCTTTCTTAGAACTACACAGAATTTTCATTGGTCTGCTTTCTTCAATTAAGGAATACTTACATATAGAACAGTTGTTGTACCCCCTTCCACCCTCCCCTGTACCTCACCTCCCCACCCTCGAGTATCCCCCCCCCACGACGTCCAGTCTTCATGGGACCAAGGATCTCTTCTCCCACTTATATATAGCTCCCTTGCATATATAGCTGGAGCCATGGGTCCCTCCCTAAGTGCTCTCAGGCTTGTGGTTTAGACCCTGGGGGCTCTGGTTGGTTGGGATTGTTGCTTTCCTCATGGTGTCTCGAATCCTCTCAACTCCTTCAGCCTTCACTCTATCTTCTCCATTGGGAACCCTGTGATCAGTTTAATGGTTAGCTGTGGGCTTCTGCCTCTGAGTATGTCGGACTCTTGCAGACTTCTAAGGAGACAGCTATATCAGGCTCCTGTCAGCATGTCCATCCTGACATCCACATCAACCTCTACCTTTGATGACTGCACATAGGATGGATATCCAGGTGGAATGATCTGTCTCTTCTTCAGTTTCTGTCCTGCACTGTGTCTCCATATTTGCACCCTTGAGTATTTTGTTACTCCTTCTAAGAAGGACTGAAGCCCCCCTACTTGGTCATCATTCTTCATGAGCTTTTTGTGGTCTGTGAGTTGAATCTTGGGTATTTCAGGCTTCTGGGCTAAAATCCAATAATCAGTGAGTGAATACCATGTATGTTCTTTTGTGATTGGGTTACTTCACTCAGTTCCATCCATTTATATATGAATTTATCAAATTCATTGTTTTTAATAGCTGAGTAATATTCCATTGTATAAATGTACCACATTTTTTGTATCCATTCCTCTGTTGAAGGGCATCTGGGTTCTTTCCAGTTTCTGGCTATTATAAATAATGCTGCTATGAACATAGTGGAGCATATGTCCTTGTTATGTGTTAGAGCATCTTCTGGATATATACCCAGGAGTGGTATAGCTGGGTCCTCAGGGGAAGGGATAGTGAGTTCCTGGGAGGGAGGGGGGGAAATGGGGTAAGGAGAGAACATCTGAAATGTATAAAAAATTTACAATAAAAAATTTCCAATTTAAAAAAAAAAAAGTCACTATAATCATCCAGGAATGTTCTCTTAAACATTTGGAAGTTCTATCATAATCTTTCCTTAAATATCCTAAAGCTTTAAATAAATTATTATGATGGAAGATACTGAAAAAAAAAAAACAAAAAAAAACCCAAATAATAAATGGCTCTCCATCACTTTGGCATGTAAACTACTTTCTAGTAAATTGTATTATACACAAAAAATAAAACTTTCTATATCACTAAAAAAAAAAAAAAAAAAAAAGAACAGTTGTCAGTTGTCAGAAGGTGGTCAGGAGCTTGTGTGTGTATTGGTGGTGCACTGCAGAGGCAGCAGTGATGGGGTGGTCTGAGGTAATAGATTGAAGGCCTGAACCCTTTCTGAGTTGTGTGAGTGTGAGACAATATTAGGCCTAAAATTCTTGCTTTCTGGCCATATCTTGAGCATTCTAGAGGCCCTGGAAGTTAAATATGACTAATAGATGTTGTAGGTTATTATATAAGTTAGAGAGTCCCAAATGGTGTGTGACATTGTCACAGGTGACTGTCAACTGCCTGAAACTTCTTGCCATAAGGGAAAGAATGGTGAATAGGTAACCATTCAATTCTGCTCCCTCACAGTAGATGGGATTGGCCTTCATTCTTTGATTCTACCCAATTCCAGGTCATCAATTCTTTTCTCATGATATCCTGTTCTCATCCAGTTCAGCAACCCATTTTCACTCCTTCTGTGTCATTCTCATCTATAAGTTGTATTTATTTGTAGAGATATAAGCTTTTTCTACTAAGACCTCTCCCTCTGGACCTTGGCAGCCTTTCTGTCTCATACTGGGTGCAAACAACTCCTCACAAATGCTTTTTTATTTGGAGATTTATCAGCTGTCATCCTTTTATCTCCTGAAACTCCCTCTTGTTGCAATTCCTGGTCTTCCCTTGGAATCCTCATTGGACTTCTCCTTTTCAAGCATGCATGGACAAGACAGTCCCTGGAAGAAGTCTAAAATCCTAGGCTCTGGGTAGTTCTTATTTTTCTTTAAACTAAAAAAAAGGAACATGATTATCACTATATTATCTGTGTTAACCTATGTCTATGTTAGCTCAGTAAATAAGAAGCTCTGTTATCTTGAACTAGACACTCCTCCCCTTGGGTCTCAATTTTTTTCTCCAAAACAGTAGCTAGTTTGACTAAGTCAGTGATTCCTGGATACTAGATTGTAATCCAGGAGTTCATCCAGTAGAAGGAGACTCTGAGAAGTAGCATAGGACACTCCTTGATATTCCAGGTAAAGATCTTTTATTCTCAGCTGTGTGATCCTGAGCAAATTACTTTACCTTCCGAGTCTGTTTCATGAATGAATGGCCCATAATACTTATCATATATGGCTTTTGTGGGAGTTAAATGATTTACTATAGTGTCCTCTTCAGTTTGAAGAGTAGTTAGTGAGCACCACTGACAGTGCCATTATATGAGTGTTCTAGCTCTTCACCTGCTATAACAAAAATGGGATACTTTCCCTGTCATGGAGACATTTACAGTCAGTGAAAACTAGGTCATGAACTCTGTAGAATATGAATATATACATAAGAAAAAGATCAAGCATAGCACTATATCACAGGAGGCATCTTTGTTAGGAAGAACTATGGATTGTATAGATTTCAAAGTATTTAGGAAATGTTAGAAAGAGGGCATTTATGTTCTAGAATGAATCCCTAGCAGATATTTGTTTTAAGATGTTAATAAATATTATTGAAATGGCACCAACCGCAATAGAGTTTGAAATTGAATGTGATTGCCTCAGAAACACTGTGGTGTACTTGTGCACTAATGGTTCCCAGTCAGGATAAATCAAGGGAAGGACGTTTAACATTCTAGAGCCTGTGTGTAGTCTCGAGTGCTGCTTTACAAGTTTCCCCATGTGTACTCTGGCACAGTTTCTGTTCTACCCCTTTCCAAAACATGCTCCATCTCAAAGTTCTGCTTAACTGGTCAATAAACAAAATGGATTTTGAATCCTTTTTTAATAATTGTTTATAGTGGAAGCTAGGGAGAAGAACAAAATGGGGTGAATTTCTGACTATAAGTTCAAGATTTTTGTCAGAAAGTATAGTTTGTGAGTTTTTTTTTTTTTTTTTTTTTTTTGACAAACATAAAGCAGAGGCCATAGGAAAGACTTGATTTGTAGAATGTTTTCAAATAAGGTGTGATGGTAAATAGACCAAGAGACCCTGCTATTATATGTAGTTCTTATTACATGATAGGCACTAGGTACCTTTCATGTATTAACTCATGGAATACAACTTGGAAATGAAATATTCTCATCCCTTCCATGTTAGAGATATGGAAACAGAGCCATTGGGTGGTCCAACACTTATTCAACTTTAAGAGCCAATACAAGAGTAGAATGCTTTCTGAGACTTGAACCCAACTTTCCTGGCTGCAGAAGTCTTAAAGGATGTCCAACATTTTTGATATTGCAACACGGGGATCAAACCAGGTCCTTGCACATACGAAGCGAGTAACTCGCCACTGAGCTACACCCCCATGGTATCCTCCTCTTGAATGAATTTGACACAACAATAGATAGAAACTACCCAAAATGAATCCGGGAAAGAAATGGAAGAATGTCATGATTTATGAGACATGCACATTGCCCAGTGTTTGCTGTGGTAATTTGAGCATGAAATGCTCTCCATAGGTTCACAGGTTTGAACATTTAGTCCCCCACCAGTGATGCTATTTCAGAAGCTTGTGGAATATTTACGAAGGGGAGCTGCACTGGAAAAAGTGGGTTGCTGGGGGTCTGGGGTATATCTTGAGGCTTTATAGAGCAGTCCCACTTACTGTTTACTCTCTGCTTCCTGAGTGTAGATGAGCACGCAGTCTCCTGCAGCCATTGTTCCCTGACTGTTGTTCCACCATGACAATTATATCCCTCTGGAATGGTAAGTCAAAGTAAACCCTTTCTTTCTTCATTTTTCCTTGTTAGAGTATTTTATTACAGAAATGAGAAACGAAGGCATTTGTAAGATTGTAATCACAAAACAGAACAAGCATGGGGTTCAGGTAGAAACAATTTAAATCTTCATATTTTCTGAAAGCTGTAAACTTAAAGAACTCCAAGCTTGAGAAACAAAGAGACCTCTGCAAAGATACTCTTTGATCAAACTGCTCAAAACAAGTGATGAGGAGAAAACCAGTCAGCAGTTACCAATGCATTACACGCAGAGGGACAGAGACAAGAAATGCTGCAGAACTGTCATTAGAAAGAATGCAGGTGAGAAGGTACAGAAGCCACGGTGTCAAAGCAATGTCAAAACAACAACAACAACAACAACAACAACAATAACAAAAACAACAACAATGAAACTCAACATGGAATTCCATACTCAAAGAAAATACATTTAAAACTGAAAATGTTATCGTGACTTCTTCAGACTCTGAACTGAACTCATCACCAGCAGACTTGCACTACAGTAAACATAGGACATCCTGCAAGGGACAGCAGGCAATGGCAGCAGATACAAGTGTTGATATATACAAAGAAATGAAGCAACTGCATAGATGTATGTAAGACTGTAAGACAGTTTTCTTTTTATCTGCATCTATTTAAACAGTAATGGCTAGACTAAAGGTGATATGGTGTTTATATTACATGACTGAGTAACATGTGTGACAACAGCAGGAACAAGACCTGGAACAGAAAAACAATTAATGATGTATGACTTTCCTGAGAAAAGAATTGTATATGCACCTACTTAAAAGATGTTGTTTGGGGGCTGGGGAGATGACTCTGCAGTTAAAATGCTTACTGTTCCTTGAGAGGACTGGAGTTCAGTTCTTAGCACTCTGATCCTGAGGGTCCCAAACTCCTGCTCTAGGGAATCTAATGCTCAGTTCTGGACTCCATAGCCACACACACACAAACACACTCACATGCATGCATGCACATGCATGCACACCTACATGCTCACACATACCTTTTAAAAAAGTTATGCCTTGCAAAACACAAATTTAACTGTACCTGAAAATATTGCCCTTATTTAAGTATCAACACAAACTAGATTAAGTTGTACAGCCTTATCCCAGGCCAGAAAAATGGTAACTAGAAAACTCTAGCTCTGAGAGGGACAAGCTTTGGATCTACCTGGTGTTGTCAGTGTATACATTTGGAAGCATGCAGTTGATGTTGAAAAAAATTTGAGTTGAGTCATGAAACTAAAATACCTGTCACTGCAAGCTGTATGGAGCCCAATTTTCAAAGAATTGAATTGTAAATTGCTGAATATAGTAATTATTGTAGCAGATGTACAGTAATTAGTTTGGGACATTAAGATTTTTGTTTTGGGAATTTTTTAAAATTCATTCCAAAAGAAAACCTGTGTGTGCACAGAATTTTGTTTGAACTCCAGTGTTTTCAGTGTTAATTTCCTTTAATGAGCCAAGGTTTTGCTCTTCAGTGGGCAATGCTGGGTAAAGAGATTTGGCTCTATAATCCTAAAGAGGTACATGGAACACATATGAATCATACTGATTTCCTATTGTAATAGCTAACTCATATATTGTCATAGCAGCTAAGCAAAACTTCAAAAACACTCTAAATAAACTCTTGGCTATTAGCTTTATGTTTGTATTACTCCAGGAAACACAATTGGTGTGTTTACTATCATCTAACATGATATAGAATTAGTCTAAGGACACATTATGTCTTTATTTTTCTTCTATATGCTACTTTTCCCTAAAGGACATTCATATAATATACAATGATATGTTATATATTATATATGCATACATAACATATATTGTATTTTATATTTTACATAAACATATGCATAAACACACATACACATATATTCTTTTTTTTTTTTTTTGAGAGATAGAGTCTTACATACTATGTAGTCTTGGCTGGCCCGAACCCTAACTCTATGGCCCAGGTAGGCCTTGAACTTATGGCCATTCTTCTGCTTCATCCTTCTGAATAAATGTTGGGGTTATAAGTGTGAATTATGATCTTAGCCTATTTACCACATTTTGGTTCATACCAAGGACATTATAATATTTATTATATTGGAAATATAAGGACTAATTATTTTTTTTGTTTAACTATTCCTTCAGTTATGGACATATGGACTAGTTTTATTTTCTTTTTAAAAAGATTGCTGCAAATAATTTATGTGTGCATTTCTTTGCTTCTGTGTATGGATACATTTATTTATAAATACACTATCAGAAATTTAATGCTAGATCATATGATATGTATAGTATAGTATCCCTTATATTTTCTGTATTTTTTTGTCATAACAAATATTCTTTTTCCATATGAATTTTTATATGTAAGATTTTTGTGCTTTCTGTATTTTTTGTCATAACAAATATTCTTTTCCTTTAAAGACTTTTTATA